>JAPQNM010000018.1:11192755-11260255 GCA_029783475.1 Metacarcinus magister
ATAGTTGTATTATTGTGAAAGTGGATGAGTTTCGAATTACCACACACACACGCACACACACACACACGCACACACACACACACACACACACACACACACACACACACACACACACACACCGTGGTATTTTAGTGGCAATAATGATTTAGTTTTTTTTTAGAAGCAAGTCATGTGATCTGGCAGGCAGACACATGAAGATTGTTGATCTAATGATTGCAACCTTCCTTTAATGGTGCGCCGAGAGAGAGAGAGAGAGAGAGATGCGAGAGAGAGAGAGAGAGAGAGAGAGAGAGAGAGAGAGAGAGAGAGAGAGAGAGAGAGAGAGAGAGAGAGAGAGAGAGAGAGAGAGTATGACAATTTCACATGTATCAGTTCTGGTCAATAGCACATACAATCTCAGCTTGAGTTATAGTGTTCGTTTTGACAACCTATTATTTTTTTTTTAGTTCAACCCACAACACTTGATCGTAATAGTTTGTTCACCCAGATTTAGAATGTTACTATTAAATTTGTGTTCCAAAATTAAATTACACCCCATTAAACGAACCATAGCGAGGAATTCTACAAAGAAAAAGAAAAAAACGGTATTAATTAAGATTGTAATATAGATAAATAAACGTCAACACAAGAAATTACATAATAATAAATAATAATAATAATAATACTTGTGGCGAAATATCATACTTTTTTTCTGATACTGTAATTTGTTTGGTCATAATAGTTTCCGGTACAAAATCTTTCCCCATTCTCCCACACACACACACACACACACACACACACACACACACACACACACACACACACACACACACACAGAGTTATTCACACGTATTTCATATATATCCAGTGTGGCCAGTCGGTGTCGGGGGGGCGTCGCTCCCAGCAATCTGTAAAGGTCTCCCACGCCCCCTACCACCCTTCGTCACCGCCCTCCACACAGACACAGATTAATGACCACTAATCACACACACACACACATACACACACACACACACACACACACACACACACACATAGTCTCCCCTTCCTCTCCTCTTTACCAATGCACAACACGATCCAAGAAGGTGACTCGCTTCAGATAATGGACACCCTCCCCACGGTATTGTTGTTGATTTCATGCTTGATACTAACACAACCTTGCATACACGTGGGTGACATTCGAAACGGTGCAGGTGGCGACCGACCACGTTTACTTGCAACTTTTATGCCAAGACCAATTTATCGGAGCTCCACCAGCTATTTGGCACAGCGTTCGAGTATTTACACAAAGGTGCATAATTCCATCACATTCCAAGTCGTGCTGCGGATCCATAGTTCCCATACATGCTTGCCTATCACCTATCACGAGACATGACCTTCGTTTGAATTAGATTGTAGCTCAACTCGGAGGTTGAGAAGTCTTTAAGATTAATAGTGGTTTCCCTCGCACCCTATTCAAGTGTATTAAACTCTAAGAATACGTACATCTTTACGTGATCTTTGAAATAATGAATACATAACTACTGTGTGGAAAAGTCACTAGTAGTAATAGCCACCAGAACTTAAAGTTGCCCCCCCTGAGTGTCGTGACTACAGTGGTGTAATTTTTTTTTTTTAGTAGGGGAGGAGAGGGCGGGTAACTTTCGTATTTTCTCTTTGCAGAGTAACATTATACTTATTTTCTCCACTTAGTTTACAACAATTCTTGAAAAATGTAACTTGCTCACATATCCTACACACACACACACACACACACACACACACACACACACGCACACACACAACAGACACACACAACACATACACACACACACAACACACACACACAACACACACACACACACACACACACACACACACACACACACACACACACACACACACACAGTACAGTAACAGTATCGAATGGAAGAAAAATACACCGACATGACATACCTTTTCTTTTCCTTCACTCTCTCTTCCTTGCACACACACACACACACACACACACACACACACACACACACACACACACACACACACACACACACACACACACACACTCACACACACACACACACACACACACACGCCTTGACTCTCACTGCAATGTCGACGCGCGTGGCCGGAGCAGAGCTAATGCGAGAGGGAGAGGGAGAGAGAGAGAGAGAGAGAGAGAGAGAGAGAGAGAGAGAGAGAGAGAGAGAGAGAGAGAGAGAGAGAGAGAGAGAGAGAGAGAGAGAGTTGGATAGGTAATAATATATGCCTTAGATTCTGTGCCAGGCCTCAACACACCGCTAGTCTAGTTTCCCTTCCCCACCTGCTGCCTCTGGAGGAAAATACTTGCGGCGCGGAAATTCTTGTCTCGGAATTATAGTGTTTTTTCCAAGACTCAGCTTTTACCTTCCCGATACCTGCCTGCTTTTTGTTTTGTTTTGTTTCTCTCTCTCTCCAGACAAAGGCAAACCTGGATACATTAAGTTCGTTTATTTTTTATTTTTTATATATGTGAAGTGAATTGCATATAGTCTGTCGTTTCCCTGATCTCGCTATTACTACTTATTTTCTTGCAACATTACTCGATATATATATATAGAGAGAGCGAAGGTTATTGCACCTGGAAGATAGATAAGAAGTCTTGGATGAGTGTTATTCTAGGTTGACTCTTGCTGTATTATTAGAAGACATGAAAGAAAACTATCAGGTAACGCAGCTCTCACCTCCTTGCACCTGGCTCTCCGCGTGAAAACTGTCACAAGGCACGTTGAAGAAGGTAAAGGAACTACGACAACCGTGAACACACTCAAACCATACTAGGCTAACTTAAGAAATATTGGAATCATCACATTAATCAACCAGAATAGTTGAGTTTGTTTTTAACTTGCACAAACACGGGATGGATGGCGCGGCATGTATATCATATTGGGTGGCTGGTGTTTTATTAGTGAGAGTGACGAATGGGGTTATGAGAGTCACGTGACACACACACACACACACACACACTGAGCCGCTGGTGGCGAGGCTTGGTTGGGTCTGCAGTGGTCAACAAACAGTCGGCAGCCTCTGTGAAGGTGGCTCGATTTACTCTGTCTTGGTGGTCTGGCTTGTTTTGTTTACAGTCGACGATGCCTCACGAAACAGGTGTTCTGACGCTATTCAACATAATGGTTAAAGTCTCTATTCACTGCATTAATAAGATGAAAAAACATAATATTAACACCCCAGCGGCTGCGGCAAAAGACAACTCCAACAGCGTCAAGACACACTCACATTCTACTGTATGACGTCACCTTCGCCTCAAGTCACCCCGGACAGTTTGCCTGCTCAGGCAGGTTCACAGCGGTGCCACCTCACCCACCACAGACTCCCATTCTTTGGCCCCAATAAGAACACACTCACTAAGCATCTCAGGAAGCATGCACGGAGCAGGCATTCATTCACCAAGACCTGTGTGCGCTGCTGCTGCTGCTGCTGCTGCTGCTGCTGCTGCTGCTGGTGTGCGTGCACTCACTCACACCAACACCAACACCAACACACACACACACACACACACACACACACACACACACACACCCACATACACACGAAGAACACTGATACTGTATGTAAATGTATATTTTACAAGTGCATTTCGTAGTGTTGTAAACATATGTGTATTTATAATGAGCAAAAAAAAAAAAAAAGGAAGGAAGGGAAAGGAAGGGAAGGAAAGGGAAGAGAACAGAAGGGAAGGGAAGAAAAGGGATGGCACGGGATGGAAAGGGAAGGGAAGAGAAGGGAAGGGAAGGGAAGGGATGGAAAGAGAAGGGAAGGGAAGGGATGGAAAGGGAAGGGAAGGGAAGTAGGGCAGGAGATAGCAGCGTCAGGCCCGGATCAGTCTCACCCACGTGACCCAACCCAACACTGCGACACTCCCAAGTCCCAACACCCAGACGTTACCAGACACTTCTTCAACCACACACACTCACTCTTCCCCTTCTCTCCCCAACGCCCTGAACACGAACATCTTTTGTGTTCCCCAACTAAACCTTAACAGACTACTCACCACTTCCTTGTATTGACTGACTAACTGCAGCACAATTAACACCCCTCCCACCCTCCCCTCTCACCTCTCAACTCTCCCTAAATGCAATCTCTCTTTACCAATTTGATTCGCTCTAACTCAACTCTAATCAACTCATTTACCACAATAGGATAAGGAGCATCGAGGCTCCTCTCAGTCTGTCTATCTTTTTTGTTTCTATCCTCGATCCACTCACACTTGCCTCTATTGGTATCACAAGTGTATGTATGTAGTGTGTGATATTGTTATCGTCTGTCCTGGCCTGGCAAGTGGTGTCCTGGGCTACTAGTACTGTTACAGGAGAATTATATGTACTAAGGTTTTTTGTCACTGTTGCCAACCACCATTATATTGCATCCATCCTTCCTTCACGTGCTGCGATGCTAAAAAAAAAAATCTATCTAGCCAAATCCTATGACAGCTAACGACTATATGTAAGCATGTATGTGTTAGTAATGTTATAGTTATGTAATTGAATATAAGGATTGGAGTGGAGTGAATGGAGAAAAGGCAGTTAAGTAAAGCATTATTAATTATAAAAAAAAAGTGAAATAGATAATAATTATGTCATTGTACACTGACCACTCGAGTTCGACATTTGCTTTATGGGTATAATGTCTGTCAAAATATATATATAAAAAAAACGTATAGACTGGACATGCCACAGCGATAGTAATGAAACTTCTGCAGGTGATGAAATGTGTGTGTGTGTGTGTGTGTGTGTGTGTGTGTGTGTGTGTGTGTGTGTGTGTGTGTGTGTGTGTGTGTGTGTGTGTGTGTGTGTGTTAATTAATGAAAACTTGGCGGTCGGTCAGAGTGTTTACATAAATATACAATCCATGAAGGGAAAGAACAAGCTGGCGCACTCAGTTCTAAAAGTTGAGTCTGTGGATAAATACGAATCACTGAATAAAACTCGGCAGAGGGACGACGGGGGGATAAAATTAACAAACAAACAAAAAATAAATAAGCAGGAAAGCCACACACACACACACACACACACACACACACACACACACACACACACACACACACACACACACACACACACATTCAGTAATACAATGCAATCAAAACTAACTTTTCAAAACAAAGTGGGTTTCGATACCACCAAAAAGACACAATTCAAAAGGGTTGGCGGACACTTGAGAATGTCAGTAAAACTACAACACCCGCCATCCATCTCCTATCCACCTTCTATCCACTCCCCACCAGCCTTCAGGGGCAGGGAGGCAGCGTCTTGCGAGGGGAAAGAGAGGAAGTGTTTGCATGTGACCTCTCAAACACACGCACACACGCGCACACACACACACACACACACACACACACACACACACACACACACACACACACACACACACATATTAATGATAAAACACATGACAGGACACTAAACCACTGGACGTTGGCTGAATATAGTAAATTTAGTGTCACGTCCTACTACTACTACTACTACTACTACTACTGACTTTTCACATCTACTAATTCTCTGGAGGACTCTAACCATCTGTCTCATTTTTATTAAATTCTTGAAGCTCCTTGACCCCTTACACTCTTAACTTATATATAACCTACGTAAGCAATACATCGCAGCCTGTCTCTCCTTATTCTTATTTTAACAGCTCTTCAAAATATTAACCTCGCCTCCTTTTCACTGCATCCTTGCCCTCAATCACCTCTCAGTCTGTCTGTATCTAGAACCCTCTCCGACACTTCCTCCTTTACTCTCCGCATATATTTTTCGCTCTCTTCCAAAACGACAGGATATTTTCTTTTACATCTAAAGTATTTGTTTCTTCATATATACATGTATTAGCTCACCTCTTCGCCTCACAACACTTCCTTTCCTTTCACTTCCTTATTGTTCATGTTTTATATTCTTCTCACAGTCTATCTTCCATTCTTTTCAAATAACGTTTCTCTCTCTCTCTCTCTCTCTCTCTCTCTCTCTCTCTCTCTCTCTCTCTCTCTCTCTCTCTCTCTCTCTCTCTCTCTCTCTCTCTCTGTATGTAAGTATGTGTGTGTCTGTATGCACACCTTTACAAACCTCGCTTCAGGTAATAATGTCTTACGCTGACAAAATTTTGTTTCAAATATTCTAAATACTTTCCCCGCATGGCTTATGAGAAAAAACGAAACGAAACCGTCCATAATCTAACGTTAATAAGACTTGCTATGAGGAGTGTATAGTGTCAGTGCAAGTGTGACATCCTCTTCCATCTCTCCTCCCCTGACGCCCAAGCCCAGGCAGACGTTAAGTATAGTACTGTTGCTTCAGGGCGGGGTCAGGGGCGAAGGGCAGAGTTCACGGGAGGCAGGCAAGTAAGGCAGCCAACCTGACGACCTTCTTAGTGGTACCGTGTAGTGGTCTCAGAGGAGGATAGCCCAAGGAGGGAGGGTGCGTGTGGAGGGACAGTGGAAGAGGCATCCTGTAAGAGTGTCTGGCAGGAGAGGATGCCAAGAAGTGGTTGGGTCAGAATATACACTATGCGGTCTGTCTAATTAAGTTTTGAGGAAAGTGAGGTGCCCACTTTTGGCCATAAGGAAAGTCTCAGTCGCCTCGCCTCCCCTCTCGTGTTTATGAAGAGTCGTTGAGGTTCCTTTAGACAAATCCGACTGATATGTTGCAGCCTTTGAAGCATGGCCGTCACTTTATGAGATTCAGTCCACTCTTCAGCTCAGTCCACATGCACGCTTTATTTTGTCTCATAACAAGTGGGTCTATCTATATCCGGAATGAGACTATTGAATGAATGTTTATTATTATTGTTATCTATTGTCATTATTATTATTACTGTTACTATTATTATTATCATCATTATTAGTGTTAGGATTGTTGTTGTTATATTATTATTTTTTCATTAACTTATTAATGTTATCACTATCACTACAGTTACAAGTCCATTATTAATTCACGACACATCTTTAATTTCTCGCCATGCATTACACGACACCTTGGAAAATCCCTCCGTCTGAGTGAGCCTCGTGTTTAGGGTTCATTAAGGACACAAGGAAGGTTATCACGTCCCCGCTCTTCACTAAGCGACATCCGCGAGCCCCTATGCGCCTGACAGGAGCTGTTTACATCACCTACACACACCCGAGACAGCCACGTTTGAACTTTAATCGTCATATATTAAGAATCTAACTGACGGAATTAACGTGCTGCCGGAAGTAGAGAAATAAACAAGCCATTAGCAACGCAGGTCTTTGGTGCTGAGTGCTTTCCGTGTGGCATCGTAGTGTGTGTGTGTGTGTGTGTGTGTGTGTGTGTGTGTGTGTGTGTGTGTGTGTGTGTGTGTGTGTGTGTGTGTACTGTGTCTTACCATCTGTGGTACACCAGCACATTTGGCCTCAAGGTGAACAGTTATGAGGTTGTTTCGTGTAATTCTTGTTCTTGGAGACACACTTTCAAGGCCTCACGACTCATCGGTGTTGCACTAATGGGAAGGGGATGAGGAGGGAGGGGTGTGGGTGGGCTTATCCTCCATTAACGGATTTCAAAGAGAGGATGTGGACGCTACTGTTATATGATATGCATGCGAGTGAAACAAAGCGTCGCAATATATACAAAACATATCCATTTGTACTGCACATACATACACAAATTCGGCACGGATGTCAGTGACCATAACACATATAACTTTCATATTGTCATTATTATTATTATTATTATTATTATTATTATTATTATTATTATTCATTCCACATTGCTCTGAGTAGATGGAGCAGCTGTATGATGTTGTTCCCAAGTAAAGTGAGTCCTCGTACTCGCTCGCCGCTTCTTTCTTTTTTTTTCGACCACCAACTCATTAACATATTCGCGCCATAAAGTATACGTCCGTACGGTGTGTGGTGGTGAATATTGTGTGTGCTTTGAACTCGGGTTTTATTTACGTTAGACATCTTTTCCACATAATAACAGTGACCGTATCTTAACTCATGTTTTTTTATGAGAGAGAGAGAGAGAGAGAGAGAGAGAGAGAGAGAGAGAGAGAGAGAGAGAGAGAGAGAGAGAGAGAGAGAGAGAGAGAGTAACGTATATTCGTATAAGAGTATGCAAGACTACAAACCACGCACTTTCTGGTTCATTGTAACGGATCTGTTGCTTGGGAGTTAAGGTGACCGGCTGTCTGTCTCTTCCACAAATTATATACCTAATACCTGCATCGGACAGCGTGGGTGTGATAATATTATGCTGACTTACATAACATTACGTTAAATCTCACGAATAGAGTCAAGAATTTGTTCCATTCTCTTACACTGACGTTCACAGAGAAACATTTCGTGGGCGGTATAAGTAAGTAAGTATCTGTGTTGATATCTGAGCACAGCATCTTCCCTTCGTCCTCACCACACACACACACACACACACACACACACACACACACACACACACACACACCGCCCGCCGGCATATCTTTGTCACAACACTCTAACCATGCTCTTGCTTACATTCACGACACCATCCCTCCCCTCCCCCGTGTCCCTCCCTCACCCTCCCTCTTAGCTAGCGGTGGTGTGGGAAGGGGGAAGGCAGGGCAGGACAGCTGGCAGCCCCGAACTCTGCACTACACTGGTCACAACACTACAACGGTCTCTAAAACCCGCTCCTTCCCCACGCACATTATATAAGAAACCAGTTAATTTGAAGCTACTGAAACTAATTTTATGAGGGGATACATTGATCACATTGACACATTGCATTGCCTTTTGCCGTACCTTCTTCCCTTAACATTTATTTACATAACCCTGACTTGCTATGTAAGTAATGGAATGGATGACAGACAGTGTGACACCTTTAATTATCTGATCGACCAAAAAGGAACACCATTGCCAACATGAGCGCAATTTAGAATAAACACACAAAAAAAAGTGTCCTACATATGTATTCTCTTTTATTTCCTATCAATTGAATAGTAGTAGTACTAGCAAACAAAGTGAAGCAAATAATGGCCTTCCCAATTCAATATAATTTTTTTTTGTGGGGCCGAGTTGTAGTCTCTCGCATTGATGTTGAATAGGCGGCACCAGGTTGAATAGGCGGATCTCACGTGAATACATAAATAAATGGTGCCTCGTAAATATTAACAGGTGACGCCCTCCTATATAAACACGTGGCGTCAACAGTATACAAAGGGAAGCATCCTCTCAAATAAATACTCAGCAACCTCACAAACACTAATGCTATTCAGATGAAACCCCAAAAAAACAGTTAGCGACCCAATCAAGAACAAATAGCTTCCCTGGAAGCTGGTGGTGCGTTCGGAAACTACACTGCAACTTCCAGACTCGAGAACAATATAAAAACGATGGAGATTCCCAATAGATAAGCAAAAACTTCATCATTCAGAGGCGTGGCTTACTCTTGAACAGTGCATTCATAAACGAGGCGCATAATAACTAACAGCCTCATAAGTTTCCTGTTGATATGAAGTTATACGGTGAAGTTGAGCTATTGACCACACACATGAGGCGGGAAACTATACTATTGGTCTGCTATGAACCAATCACGTCCTTGGAAAAGATGATGGAATTTATAGAATATAGATCTTCCTTCCTGTACTTTTGATTATACTTTTTTTGCTTTGAATGTTCTTTTTTGAAATAACTGATGACTCTCACAAAAAAAAAAATTATCGCTAATTCTAACTTCAAAAAGGCCTGGAAAGAGGTAGAACAATAAAAACTGTTTTAATGGAACAACTGTTAAAAAAATAACCCAAACATGAGTTATTTCATTTATTTATTTATTTACTATTATCTTTTTTTTTCTTCTTAGGGACGAGGCGACGAACTCCCGGTAGGCTACGTATCACTTGACCTTTACGCCCATTACCACCATACCATTGTTCTCGTTGCCTCCTCACCTTGTAACTCCTTCCCGGCTGCGTGAAGGAACGAGCCTCCAATAAGATAGTTTGCCCTTGAGCGGTGACAGACACGATTCTCTCATAAATTTTCTGGAAGCGATTCGCAAAGGTATGTATCGGCCATTAACAGAACAATAAAACTTTCTCTGTTCACATTACGAAGAGAGACGTGCGTGTGACAACGTAATGTGAATTGGCTACAAGTGTTTGTTAGGCTTCATGGGATGTATTCACTGCACGTGCATATACAAGATGGGATTATAGTTGTGTAATTGATTTAATACAAAATATCCATCAGACAACCAGTTCAGTCTCAATTACTTCTGTGTGTGCTGTCAAAGAAAACAGGAGTCAAGGGAAAGTTTGTCAAGGGTGTCAAACAACAACGCAATTATTATATATGACATCATTTTCCAGGCTTTAAAAACATGATAAATTATAACTTTGCCAGGGCTTGCCTTGGACATTTAAAACTTGTAGCCAACTTTGTAGCCAAATTCTAAAAACTGTAGCCAAAAAAAAAATAATAATAATAATAAATTGCCCTGCATATACGTGCCGGTTTTTGCATGGCTTAATTAAGGTAAGTGGATTCTGTCAACTAGTGCGGATCTAAACAATCCGCGCACATTGACATAATACAGAATACAATATACGTACTGTCGCCAAGAACATTCGCCGATGTGATATAATTATCGCCATTATTTTTATTTTATCGCATATGGCGAAAATGGCGAGCCCTGCTTTGCGAATCTGAGGTAATGGTGATGCAGCAGCAGTGTGCCGTCCATCTTCCCTCGGAAAGAGACAATAACTCAATAATATAAACACTAAGTAGTTATCCAGGCAAAGGAAGGTTTCTCATTACGCTCTAAGGTTTTCATCATCCCTCACTCCTATTATCCAGACTTTTAGATTACCTCTGAAAAGCGAAAGTTATTTTTTTCTAGTATTATTGTCAGTTTAATGAGTAAAAATATCATACTCTTTCATTAGTAATACTACATTTAAAATCAGAATATAAACTTGTTATAAGCAAATGAAATTACAAACATCACTCAGACAGGATCCGACTTTTTTCTTTTGGCTCCGCAGACTCAAAGTATTTTCTTTCTACCTACACCCTTGAGTTGAGGACTTTCGTTTACCTCCAGACAGCAAGAAGAATGTCACAAAATAAGGCGAGACATACTCAAATGCCACCTCTCTAACCCCCTTTTCCCAAAAAACGTAAACATATTAACATCACCATAATTTGCTCTTCTCAAAACACATTTTCAGATGTACTAGATTGATAAGGAAACATGTTTTTGCGTGAGTATACCATGTTGTCGAGGTTCTTATGGGTCATTTTTACAGCTTTTCCATTAGTTATGTGCGAAAAAAAAATAAGTTTCATCTGTTGAGACGAGCAAGGAGAGGAGACTGCTAGTTCGTCTTTCCTAAAGGATGATAAGTATGTGTACAAAAGCACTGTTGCTTATCTCTTTGAACAAGATGTTTACCCAAATATATTAAGTTCCAACACAACTTGACTTAATTAATGCCACCGTGCTCATCTAACCTTTTGATAATGTGTCGACGTACTACCATCTTCACAATTATCTCACCAGCCTTTGATAATACCCAGCCAGCTATACTCTAGAGCAGGAACCCTGTCAAGTCTGCAGTTGATGGCGCAGCACATGTGTCCACAGGCCGCCCACTCAGGCTCTGTTGTTCATGCCTCGCTAACCACACTCATTCAGGAGACATGTAACTCACAATAATAATAGTAATTTACTGTTGTCTTGAGCAATAAAGCTTCATCACATGCGATTATTATGTTTATTTCTACTGATGCTACAAGATAACACTGCAGCTTCCCGAGTTGCTTTCTGATTTACGAGTGAATCTTATGACGGACACGGACGTAATGAAACTAGTTGGAAGACAACTTGCTAGGTGACTTTGATATATGGAAACATAACTATACGATCTACAACAACTCACCTGAAGCTATGGAGGTGACAGCCAGGCCCAGCAGCACGAGGCGGCCCCAGGCAGGCACGGCACCCATGGCGGGGCTGCCTCTTCTGTACATCCGACTATCACTCACTTCGACGACTGGCTTCTCGCGCCTCACATGGCAGTCTGAGGCCAATCGTTCTTGAAGCGGCCAGCCAAGATATTTTAACACTTTGTCGCACTGAATGGCAAATATATAACCAGTTCTTCTTGGGTTTTAGTGAATGCAAATCGAGTTCACCAATCGGCAATCGTCTCCTTGGTTACATAACAGCGTAACAAAGTGTTTAGTAACAGGTATGGTTGGTGAGGAGAGGACTCTTCACTCACGCCGCGTTACAACACACTCCGTCACTACGGCTGCCACACAACTGTTGAGCGAACTGCAAAGCGCCGCCGCACCACACCTCCGTACAAGCCGACAGTTGGTTGTCGACTGGCAGAGGCAGAAGCCAGAAGGTTGGGAGGGTCGGTGCGCCACCCCTGACCTTAGCTGCCAGATCCTCACTTTCATTCTATTTCCTGTCGTGTGTGTGTGTGTGTGTGTGTGTGTGTGTGTGTGTGTGTGTGTGTGTGTGTGAGAGGACGTGAATGGAGTTGCAGTCTCCTACTATTGCCACTATTATAAACTTCTGGGTATGTTCTGGAATATCTCATACACGCGTTGATCTATTTTGAAGACGTAGGTGGACACTATCCTGAGTAGGTGTGCGTGCATGTGTACGTATAGGTTCAGGGTTGGGAGGCCAGCAAGGACCTCCGATTCTATTTTGTTTTTATTTAGAATTAGAGCGTCGGAGGACATGATACAGGAAGGAAGGATGGAAGAAAGGAAGGAAGGAAGGAAGGAAGACAAGCTCGTCCCAGCTATCCTCTTCCACTCCTTCAAAAGAGACAACACATCGAAGAGAACCTCATTTTCATATTTGTAGGATATATGAACTGGAGTCGTAGCTCTCTCTCTCTCTCTCTCTCTCTCTCTCTCTCTCTCTCTCTCTCTCTCTCTCTCTCTCTCACGTTCCGCTCAGTGAAACAATCGTATCTTGTGGTGCACCGCTTCTGTCACGTCTAACTTAAATGTTACCAATCAAGATAAAGATGGGAACTCATAGTCCTTGTGAACCATTGTACTTATAGATTTCACGACTCCGTGTACGCACGCGCGCACACACACACACACACACACCTACCTACACCTACACCACCTACACCTGCACTTCCAGCCATCACCCTGTGTCAGCTGCCTCGTAGACGTCGGCCTCCTACAGGCGGCACCTTCTCCAACACCTGAAGGCGATGCCATTAATCCTGGCTCGAGGCCATCCCCAGCCATCCCGTCACCTCGGTCAGGTCAGGTCGCGAAGCGGACCTGACCTGACCGAGGCCTACGTGAGCTCTCACGTAGGCCTCGACCTGACCCACCTCGACCCACCACATACCACCACCTATCACTATGCTAACAATTTGTCTGAATACTCTCATGTAAAGAATAAACAAAGTCTTCCACTCCTCACATTTAGAATTAAGCAATTTTAAAATATATATTTTCAGCTTATGGCTGCATTTCCTAATAAACCGTCTATTATTATTATTATTATTATTATTATTATTATTACACACACACACACACACACACACACACACACACACACACACACACACACACACACACACACACACACACACACACACACACACAAACTTACACGCATATTTCTTTTTCTTTCTCAATATAAATATATCACAAAATGAATGCGCACTATACTACAAACGATTACACTTCAAGACCAACATTCAAAACAGATCTGTTGGAAAGGTTCAGGACTCCATACTGTCGTGGATACATTAAAATCTAACGTTACAGATACTCTACTTAAAAGTAAAATATTACATCTCATTATGCGTAAACCAAAGCACTTATGAACACTCTGAACTCAAGGCCCACAACCCCATCTTTAGAACAACATTTTAGTCCTTACGATCAGTACTTGCCGAACTTCTAATGTTCTCGACTTATTGTTTATAACCCAAAGTTAAGTGACCCGGCCACTCGGACCACTGCAGCAGGAACCTCCTTCACCGCGGGTCACTAATTATAAGTGGCCGTGTGAGGGTATACAAGAGGGGAGGAGATATGACGGGGAAGGCAGGAAGAAAAGTTGAAGAAGGCACGGATGAAACAAGGGCGTTGAGGGTGTTAGGACGTGAAGGGAGGGAGAGATCTGGGTGGAAACGCAAAGGTTCTCTTACCAAATGCAGTCAGTGAGAAGGAAGAGGAGCCCAGTAAGATTAGGAATAATAGGAGAGGCATAGGAGGGGAAATATGAAAAAAGTGAGCAGGAAAATTATATATTACGTTTAGAAAAAAATAAAAGAAGTGAAGAAAAACATGATTATGAACGAAGAGCAAAGGATGCATGAGGCAAGAGAATGAATGAAGGTTCAGCCACCATATGGGAGAAGAGGAGAAGATAAAGACAAGAGGAACATAAAGATTTCTGTATCGCATGAGCCTAATTATGTAACCCACTTGAAAACATTACACCAAAATTCACTGCTGGAACAATTCACGTTAATAAAACAGAGAGAGAGAGAGAGAGAGAGAGAGAGAGAGAGAGAGAGAGAGAGAGAGAGAGAGAGAGAGAGAGAGAGAGAGAGAGAGAGAGAGAGGGAGAGAGAGAAGAAAAAAAAATCATAAATAACACGCATAATTCATCAGCCCAGATAACACCTTTTAAACATTCTAGTGACTCCCTAACCCTATGGAGTGGTGTGGCTGTGGAGTAGGAGGGAGTGGGGGAGTAAAGGGGGAGTAAGGAGAAAGGAGAAATGGAGTGAGAGTGCGGGAGAAGAAGAGAGGAGGCTAAGGGAGAGTATACAGGGAGATGAAGTGTGGCAGTGGGTGCAGAAAGGGCGTAATGAGTTCATGGAAAAAGTCAACGAGAAGATGAAAACCATTTAAGGATATGAGGAGTTTGTTGTGCCAAGAAAAAAAGAGAAAAAAAGAGAGAGAGAGAGAGAGAGAGAGAGAGAGAGAGAGAGAGAGAGAGAGAGAGAGAGAGAGAGAGAGAGAGAGAGAGAGAGAGAGAGAGAGAGAGAGAGTGAAATGTGGCAGTAGGCATGATAACATCCTACGTCTTCCTTTTACCCTCACATCACACACAGATTGCAGCTCCTTCGCCACTTACTGCCCTGATACCCTGTTTACGTCCCGCGCCACTAGTAGTTTGGTTGTCTACATCCCCTCAGGGTGGCGCTGCTGCCTCCCTACGTAGAGGACATAATGTACTAACACCTGCGATCATGTGTTCCTCTCCCTGTCCATATTTTGAGCAATATGGCAGCGCATCACTGACAGAAGAAGGTGGAGTGAGGAGTGCTGTGTGTATCTCAGTTTTTTAATGTTTCTTTGGAGTCCTATGTCTATAATTCCTAAATGGTCTACACCTTATACATGTTTAACCTTCCCTGACATAGCAGCGTTGACACCTGTCTTACCGCGGCACCACGCAGCACCACGCACTACCAGGGCCTGTCGATGCCACACCACACCAGCCACGCCCACTCACCGGAAATTAAACATGGCTGCCAGATGAGGCTTAAATGACTCTACTGGAGCTAATTAGGCTAAGTGGGGATGTTTCGGGGCCGGCCACCGCGCGGTCAACACGAAAGCTGACCCACCCACCCTCCTGAGCCCGTGTGAGGCGGACATTCAACAACCAGGGAGTGTGGGAGAGCGAGGGGAAAAAAGTCCAATGGCGTAATAGTCACGAGTTTTGCTGCATTCACTACATTAACTGAGACCTGCAATGCATCCATTCTCAACAAGGAAAATGGAAACTAATTAAGCGAAGCGCAGCATAACAGGAGTGTGTGTCCCCTTATGGGTGTCTGTTTGTCTGTCCTGCCATCCTCCCTTTCCCCTACGTGATGGCAGGTTAACGAGGGGGTGTAATGACTTGGTAGGTCGTACTGTATGTGTTAGCCTGCAGGTGACTGGCTTAGTACTCATAAACAGGTCGTCAGTGCATGAAACAAAAATAAAGTGGAAGTCGTATCAACAAAGTAGGGTATTTTTACTTCTTTTTGAATAATGAATTAACCATGACTTGAAGATATAAGAAAGAGGCACCACAACGCCGCCTACAGTGATCTCTTGTTTGTTTGCCGATAAGATAGGAATGTAACACCACAACACCTCTTTATACAGTGAATGATCAGTATTACCGTGTTATATTTACAAACCGGATATCCTTCAACAATGTATATAAATCCTTCATTGACATAATAGGATTCCACGACCCACATTTGTTTATTTCATCAGCAACGTATTTTGAAAGTCAATGTTTAGTAACGATGAAAACACATGCACGGTGCAGTACATACAGCTTAGGAGTGCTGCATCCTTGTATACCTCTTCTAAGGATATACATTTACAGCTGCAAACAACACCATAACTGATCCCATTGAGAATGTTGAGTCCACCTTTGAAATGAAAAAAAGTGAGTGCATATGTATGCCTCTTCATTCTTTAGAGAACTTGTTTAGATTTTTAAAAAGATAAGATGAAGAAAAAAAAACATTGGAACTTAGCTTAACTTAAGACATTATGACATTAGTAGAAAACACAAAAACACGTACAATCACATTTCATGACGGTCTTAGAGGTTAACAATATCACTAAATGAGAGGAGGAGAATACAAAGGAGTACAAAGGAAGAACAGACAGAGGAGAGGAGAGGCATTAGGCTTTAGCGAGTCCCTGGTCTTGCAGTATAAAAGTTGCTGTCAAAAGGCTTATCAGGTGTGTGTGTGGGTGTGTGTGTGTGTGTGTGACGTGCAGGAAATGAGCTTGTGGCGACGCTCTGAGCTCCCTTGTTTACATTTTTTATACAACACGGAAATGGCTGGCGTCTAAGATAACCCCCTCTCCTCTCCACCCGCCCCCCACCCAATCAGTAATGCGGCTCTTTTGTCGTGTTCGTTTAATTCTAACTAAGCGTTGGATTTGCTTCTTATTTTTTTTTGTATTCTCTCGACTTCCTCAGTTCTCCGTCTTGTGTTTGTTTTGCGTCATTCATCAGGTTTTTTTGGAATGATCGCATAATGAACGTCTTTCTCAGGGTACTTTTTCTCCGTGTGTGTGGGTGTGGGGTGGGGGGGCGGGGCGGGGGGCAGGAGGTGGAGGGGAAAGAACGAAGGGCGAAGGAGAAATAAGAATAGGAGGAAGGGGGAACTGCAAGGAACTTAGAAGAAAAGGGAACGGAAGTGGAAACAGTGAGTAGTGAAGGGATGAACAAAAGCATAACTGGAGTAGGAGAAAGAAGGGAAAATCGAGAAACGCGAGTGGAGTGTGGAGGGAAGAGGAGCTTTAAAGTATAGAGGAATATGACTGTGGAGATGAGAAGGGAAAGAAAAAGAAGGACAGGAGTGATAGAACTTGCTAGTGCCTTTGTGCATCTGGCAGGACGTCTTGGTCACCCTAAAGTGTTATGCTGACGAAGCCTCAAGTGCCATGCGAATGAAGACGGAAAAAGAGAGGCAGGGAAGTCTTGAAGGAAGCTGCGCAACATGAGGAAAAATTTTCATATATATACTATACTATATTATATTATACTATATATATAAATGCATAGATACATAGATAAATAAACTTTCTATACTTATCTATCATTATACCAAGCTGTGATCGTCCTAAAGGGGAGAAGCTAAGACAAGGCACGCCAGGGTTTATAGAGATATTACTCTCCCCTTCTCTGCACCTTGTCATTTCGTAGGAGTGTATACAGGGGAGGGATTTCTCAGACCCCTCGCTCCGTCCCTTTTGTCACCTTTTGGGTTACGGTGGTAAAATTCTTGTAGCTCCCACCATAAAGTAGTAGTAGTAGTAGTAGTAGTAGTAGTAGTATAGTAGTAGTAGTAGTAGTAGTAGTAGTAGTAGTAGTAGTAGTAGTAGTAGTAGTAGTAGTTAGAAACTCTCTGTGAAACACATGACTACTTCATTCCTTTTTTAGTAACAGCAGGTTTCATCAAATGGTGCACAGGGTCAGTGGGCCTTGGAGTGAGTGTCCCAGGTGATGTGCGGGAGCGTCTGCTTGTGATGATGGGAACAGCAGCTATCTGGAGCACCCTTGAGACCGTGGCTCCTGATGATCACGCGCACATAACCAGACAAGCCTATGTGCGTACAGCTCGGTACGCCCACGCACGTACAACTAGGCACGCCCACGCAAGCAAACATCAAATTAATTCATGCGTCGCACATTTTTATTATAAAACCTCCAAGGAAGTTTTATATATATAAAAAAAAATGTGACAAATGACAGTCTCTTCTGCATGGTATTCCTCGTAATAGATAATAATGTTCAGCAATATTATTGGGAATTCCATCAGAAAAGATTCATATATAAAGTTAAATTGTTTAGGTTATTTATTCCCAGGAACTAAGGAAAAACGTTTGTGAAAGTTCTTGGAATCTAAGAAGAGGCCATCACACATATCCTAGTTTTGTTGGGTTGAGAGTACTACGTCAAGAGGCAGCCTTCGGTGGCCCTCAGTGGTGGTGATGTCTGCCTGTATCAATGGCTGAAGGGAGTGTAACAGCAAGATTCGTTTAATGTTTCTTCCTCATTTTCGTTTTCTTTTCTTTTTCCTATCTCTTAGTCTTTCGCATTCATATATATTGGAGGAGTGTCGGTCATATATACACACGGCTACTTCTTGTTATACGGTTCGTGTACATCTGTTGATTTGAGTTGCCGTTCCGTGTTCGTGCACAAGAAGGTTGAGCGGCGGGGAGAAAACAACAAAAATAAAGTCCCAAGAGGATGCAGCGTCGAGGGTCAAGTATTTATGGAATGAGTGAAGTGTTAAGGAGTATGGAGCAAGATGGACCACGATGCACCTAACATCAGGCAGGCAATACTCTGCGTTTCCACTTATCCTTCAGACACAAGTGGCGCAATGTTTGTTGACATTACGCAAAACATCAACACTTCGGCAAATCCGTGATGGCAAAACACGAGAGGGACACACACACACACACACACACACAACACACAAAAATTTATATATAAATGTGTGTCGTGTGTGATTGTAAAGAAACAGTGGTGAAAGGAAAGGTAGTGTTAAAGGAGTGATGGATGGTTGTAGTGGTGTTTGTGATGAAACAGTTGTGACGTGAAGGAGAGTTCCATGAGAGTGCCATGTGAGTGCCATGCCGTGGGAAGCTACAACGCTTTATCGAACTACCTCAAGGGCCAGGTAGCGGGGGCACTCACAGGTCGCCGCTGTTATCACACTGTTTAAACCCATGAGAGGGTGGGGACGAGAGGGACGAGAGGCCAGCCTTCCTACCCGATCACGTATCCTATCCACGCCCTAAGGTTGGGTGTAGAAAGTGCCTGCCTGAAGTGGGGCTAAGGCGGCTGGATTGCCCTCCCGTCCATCAACTGTACGATAAGAAGGAGCTGAAGCAAATATAGGCACGTAGTAGTAGTAGTAGTAGTAGTAGTAGTAGTAGTAGTAGTAGTAGTAGAAGAAGAAGAAGAAGAAGAAAGAGAAGAAGAAGAAGAAGAAGAAGAAGAAGAAGAAGAAGAAGAAGAATCTATCTATCTTTATCTAAAAGAAAAACAGCATAATCATATTCAGTTAACATTCATTCGTTGAAGGTCATGATCATAATGAAAATAAATTAACCTACATGAGGCAGGCTGAAAATGATAGTTGCAGGGTACAACACACACACACACACACTACAAGGCACATCTAAGCCTATTGTTCGTCACATTATATAGAAGCGTTACGTCACCCTCCCACCCACCCACAAACACACATCCTCGGCTGTCATTGTCTGCATCTGTCACCCCATCGAGTTAGTGTCACGGTCTACGCCGAGTACAGTACCTGCTGCTCTCACTCCTCTTAGGTTTGTGTCGTATAAACTTCAATACATTTCCTTCTAATACGCTTAGTTATGCGTGACATGATTTGTACTTTCAATTTAACACATAGGAGTGAGCGTACACACACACACACACACACACACACACACACACACACACACACACACACACACACACACACACAACATTAAAAATTACAGCCTACTAATATTCAGTACACGTTCTTCATTGATTCATGAGGCTGTAAATATGAAAATAAGAAAAAATGTAAGCCAATTACGGAAATAGCTAAAAATTACACATATTCCGCCTTGATGAGAAGCTAGACAAAGATCTGGAATATGCAGCAGAAAATACCAGTATCAATATCGTCATTATTAGCGACGCAGTTATTCTATTCATTTGTCTACGTGGCTTTGTTGGTTTCGTAGGAAGTCAGACATTCTTCAAGAGGCGCAGAGGAGCATGCGTTACCTTGAGCTTTTCTATCAACAGCATGTGATTGTGTGATTGTGTGGTGGGTGGGTGGCGGCGTTATACCTTTGTGTTGGGTAAATACCGCTCTCCACTCCACTCAATACAGGACACGAGCACAATGTGGTATCTATCCAAGCCAAGGTCCACGGATGAAGTGAGCATCCCAACCCAGCCCGCGCCCTTGCAACACCAATCAATCCATCCATCACTTTCCTTCCCCTTCGACGTAACCCAAGAAATACTAAGGTTTGGAGGGATTGAAAAGGAAATAAGAAGATATATGACGACGAACACACGAACTTATGCAACAAATATATCTTATTTCTACCTGTTTTTCTATGCTGTCAATCACATAACACTAGGCTGTAATTACTGAAATTTGGCCAATTTCAACAACACGTAATAAAGAGATAAAGAAAACATGTCGGTGTGTTTTAAACAGGGTTGGGTCCAAGTACATGTACTTGTACTTGTACTTAGACTTAAGTACAGATTTTCATGTACTTGTACTTGTACTTGGAGTTTAAAATTTTACTTGTAGCTACTTGTGCATGCACTTGTCCTTGTACTTAGACTCAGAGTACTTGAAAAATACCAAGTACATTGTATTTAATAAAAAGTTATATACTGTATATAGATTCTAGCGAACTTTGTGATGATACTATTGGATAAATACGTACATTGAGTGTTATGGACATAAAGTATATGTTCTTGTTTTGCGTTTTGTGCTTGATGTGCTAAAATAAAGGTAGAATTTCCATTTACTTTCCTATATCGAATCCCACTTTTTAACAGTGTACTCATTAATGTGTATATACGAAAACTACTAACTTTCGTGCTTTACGAATCTGTGACATTAATTTTTTTGTCACATAAAGTACTTGTACTTAATTACAATGACATGTACTTGGACTTGGACTTAAGTACATAGCAAAGTGACTGTACTTGTACTTGAAAATTATCCAGGTACTTGGACTTGGACTTAGTACAGTCGCCTGTACTTGGACCCAACCCTGGTATTAATAAAAGGGATAGTTTAATTATGTCTAACTTGTATGATATATTATAAGTCATTAGCCATGACTCTCTACACATTCGATTGTGCCTCAGACATACATGCAGACAAGACTTATTAATGAGAGCTTCTTCATGTTTCTTCCCCCCCCCCTCTCTCTCTCTCTCTCTCTCTCTCTTTAGAAATAAAGGTAAAAAATTCCAATGAGCAATAATAATACTTGTTTTAAAGGACACCTACACTTTCTTGCCTTCAGGTTGTGTGTGTGTGTGTGTGTGTGTGTGTGTGTGTGTGTGTTATCTTTTTTTCCAACATGGTGCAAAAAGCTGTAGCGGCGAGTGGGTGGTGAAAAAGATTGGGGAAAAAAAAATACCGGAAGGGCCAATCTCAGTAGGATAACCTTAACTGCATGTGTGGAGTGCGTGTGGAGCTCAGGGATGAGTAATAAGTACAGGAGGAGTGGGTCAGGATGAATCGTAGTCTTGTAGATGCGCCTGAGTGCAGTGATGAGGGAGGACTGTGCGTGAAGGGTGAGCTGGATGTATGAGTAAGGGAAAGGGAAAGAAGGAAGGAATGGGATAGGCGGGTTGAGAGAAGGGAGAGCGAACTTTCAACACAAAATAATGATTGTGTTGTGTTATGTTATGTTATCCCTTACATGGGACTTACTGTAATGTGACGGGTATCAATGTACCTATTGTGTGTGTGTATGTCAGAGAGAGAGAGAGAGAGAGAGAGAGAGAGAGAGAGAGAGAGAGAGAGAGAGAGAGAGAGAGAGAGAGAGAGAGAGAGAGTAAATTTTGATAGCGAGCACCTTTATGCATCATTAAAGCCTCCGAGGCCGTAACATGGAAAGCAATGGGCGAAGCTCTGGAAAATTATGTGACAAAACAACCCACTGGTTTATCGTAATAACCAAAAATAGCTGTGGCCTCACTCTAGCAGACCTTCTCCCCTACTGCGAGGGTTTCACGTCTTATCCCCCGTGGAGGCAATGTGTGTCTCATCACCAGTATTAGTGAAACCCAGGCACACCTCAAGCCCTGCCCGCCGATAACACTGCCTCTCGACCTAATTTTACTCTGGAACCTGAACCAACAACTCCATCCATCTGGTCTCCTCTTGGTACGGTATATTCTCACGCACGTGTGTGTGTGTATACACACACACACACACACACACACACACATATATATATATATATATATATATATATATATATATATATATATATATATATATATATATATATATATATATATATATATATGTATATATATATATATATATATATATATATATATATATATATATATATATATATATATATATATATAGACACACACAAACACACGCACACTTATCCTTCATTATCCCCCTGTTTGTTGTTTGTTCTTCCTATGGTTCTGGCAATTTCTCCTTCCGTTTCCAATTAAAGAAGGGCATTATTTTGAAGGAGCCTCTGAGGAGCCGCCAGGTGAGCCACTAACGCCACTGCCTTCCTGCCTGTCTGCTATCACACCCTGGCGCCAGTCTGATAGCAGCGCCGCCCCTTCTGAACTAATGTGTCCCGCGATAACACCTGAAATAGACCTGCTGGCCATAGCTTCCGTGACCTCCAGTGCTCTACTAGAATGACTGGCATTGGCACTGGCACTGTAGCGTTATTTTAGCCATAGTAAAGATTAAAGCCACACAGACACCACCTATTTTTGGATTTTGGTTCAGGAGGGGGCAAGGAAAAAAATTTATTTGGCGAGGAATATGAACATCCATATTTTGGTTATTTTCACAAATGATAGATGTGTGTACCCTTTTAAAAATAGAACAGGACTTAAATTTGAAGTTGTGTGATGATCCATGGCTGTGGGTGTAAAGGGTTCAGGAAATGTAATTTTGTAAGAGAAATTCCACATTTGAATGATAGTGGCGACAACACTAATGTACTAAACTGTATGATGACAAGGATAATAAATAGGACTGTTGAGTACCTGGGTCCAAATCTGTGAGACAAGCTTCTCGGGAGAATATAAAGGAGGGGCTTAGAATTTCACAGACCCCTCACTCCATCCCTTTTGTCACCTTTTATGAGACCCAGGGATAATATTTTAAGATAAAGTGGAAGCACATGCTATAGCTGTGCGTAGCTGCGGGCACTCATCTACCATCACATTGGCCTTTGAGCCTGTGGTGGAAATTAATCTGTTACGCCGGGACACAGGACTACTGTGACATCCAACTTTCCACAGTTTATCTTCCCCAGGTTTCCCTAGGTACCCATTTATCTATCAACCTGTTTGGGAGGATGAACAGCTGGGTGAGCTGTGCACCAACTGCCCTCGTCCGGGATCGAACTCGGGCCAGCGGATTCATA
The DNA here is from genome assembly GCA_029783475.1 of Metacarcinus magister. NCBI lineage: Eukaryota > Metazoa > Arthropoda > Malacostraca > Decapoda > Cancridae > Metacarcinus > Metacarcinus magister. The sequence continues at coordinate 11,216,430 of JAPQNM010000018.1, forward strand.
GTGAGAGGTGCTAACTACTGCACCACTGAGGAACATAAGGGGTATTATTAAGGTGGTAGAATTCTTGTAACCTCACCACAGGGATCATACAAATAATGATTAGCTTATAGCAGCTTCCCATCCCCTCACATAAGCCTGTATTACCCATCATGTCATCCTATAAATTTCATCACATATCCAAGTCTGTAAATATGACTTGTATTATGTACGGAAGAATAAATAAAGCTTCCTGCTAATATTATGGTACTTCACACAATATATTAACATAATTGCTTATGTTTATATTGATGTGAGGAAAAAAAAAATCAGCATTTGAAAAAGTATATGGGAAAAATCAAGTTGCAAATATTCATATAAAATGTGATATATTTTATAATGTACATATCAAAAGTATTCAAGGATGAGAATCTAAAATAGAGGAAAAGTTTTTGAAAATAAATCCTGAAAAGAAAGAAGAAAATAGGAACTGGAAGAGTTTACAATATTATAAAAGTGGTTTTTACTAAAAAGTTATCAGTAAGACAAACATTACTGAATGACTTTGTTTTATTCATTTCATTTTTAATTTAAGTTCTTTACAAAGTATAAATAAAAACACTGAACACTGAAGCTATCCCGCACAGTGTCGACAGTAGTTCTTCACTTAACAACTAGCATTACAAGAATATATATCTTTGTAAAAAATAAGTGCTACCTGCATTTCATTTCTAAAAAACCTGATTTACTGAAATAAAATTATACATCAAGGTAAATCATACAGATGGAAAACTATACTTATAAAACAGCATGTAGTATTTATACCTCACCAACCCATGTTCGGTAGTGAAAAATGTATAAAAAGTTTAAAAAAAGGAACATTTAAAATTAATTCATAATGTAACAGTAGATGGGGTTAACACGCTCATCTAACTAGAGTTCCACTAAATTTCTATGCATGCAAGCAGACAAATAATCTACAGTGTAATATTATATCAAAAGAAGATTATATCAACAAGAAGGGCCATAGCTGTGGATCAATCACTTTTGTACTAGTTTCATATGCTGCAGGGTGTGTAGCTTGAAGGATATCTCTTTGTCCATCCCTGCTTGATAAAAGGTAGTAATAATCTGACGTTTGATATCACTAAGGTTAGGTAAGGCTGAGCATGAGGGAACATTTAACAGTGTGGAGAAAACATTTTCCCAAAGGTCCTTCTTCCAGTACCTGAAATAATGAAATAATAATTATAGCCACAAAGTGTTTATCATAAGGCATGAAAACCCTGTACGTAATGTTATACGAACTGACATGAAATAAAAAAAATATCACCATAGCAGGAGGTTGCAAAAGAATATACGAACAGACAGATGAAATGAGTGGGCCCAGAAACAATTCTATCATAACTTTCATCATTAATAATCATTCCACTATCATTACTTTTGATTGGAACACAGCGGAAATCTGACAAAACATGAAGTGAATCAAGATCACCTTAACAGAATGACTCGAAACAATAATATATCATTAAACACAAAGTCATACTAGTCATACCTCTTAAAGGCTCCCGTGATGTTCCATTTGCCGGCGTCTGTCTTCTTCAAATCCATGTAAGTCCCGAACAGGAAAAGGTGAGCAATAGCCACTGCTCCGAAATAGTCCGTTTGATAGGTCCATCGTCTCCCATCCCTCATCTCACAGCAGGTAAACTTCTCCGTTGTAACCTTCAGAAAAATTCAACATTATCAAGGGAAAGGTTATCTATCAGCTCTTCATAAACATTTTTTCTTAATAAATGTGAACCAACTCCAAGCCTTGGCAGTAGCAATACAATACAATACCATACAACTTGTGATACAAATACAAAATACAACTCACAACTTCAGTAAATGATGTTCCTTGAGGAAAGGCTTTCATGTCAATACTGCGACCAAAGTCAATCAATTTCAGACAAACTGGACCGTCTTCAAAAAGATCCGAGGTTGTTTTACATTCAGGGATGGCCTGGATGACGAAATTATCTGGCTTGATGTCAGCATGGATGATGTTGCAGCTGTGAACGGCTTCCAAAATTGATAATATTTCTATCATAAAGAACATGGCAACTTCTTCAGGCACAGTTTGGCGTGCAGCACCATATCTGCAAGAAAAAAAAATAAATAAATAAATAAATAAAAATAGAATATGTTTTACATGGAAACAAAGCAAACTGTAAAAAAATAAGAGAGCATGCATTTAACACAATGTATGGGAGGTAATAAAATTGGCAGTATGTATAAAGAACTTACCTATTAACGACATCTAATAGAGTGCCAAACTTGTGATACTGGCTAGCAAGGACTGATCCATTGATGAAGAAATATCCTCGGTCAACCTTCATGACACTGTCCAAAAAACTTTCTGGATATGAAGAAGCTTTCAGGCGCTGTCTCAACTCATGGCAAATGTAAAATTCCCAAGGATATGCTGGCTTTTGCAATTTCAGGATGACCTAATAAAAAGAAAAAGAAAGAGGGACATGAATGTGGGATATCACGTTAACCATTTTTACATTTAACACTCAGCCAGTCTCCTCATCATAACTGTATCATAACAGATATTTTAAATCAGAATTTCTTATCTAAACAGAAGCCACAATACAATGATCAATTAGCCCATGCATTACCAAGATTATGACACTGAATAAAAAGTACAATTAGAGGTACCTGTTGTTCATCATCGTCTTCACTGTCATAAGGCATTATTAGAGTAACATTGAGGGCATTCATGGTTATTGCCCGGTACACTTTGGCATACGCTCCCTCGCCACACATTTTGCAAACGTGGAAAAGCTCCTTCCCTAACGAGGCCTGAAGAGGAAAGTATATTTTAAATCAAATTCACATACACACACACACACACACACATACATACACACTAGTTAATATTTCAGCTAGGACAAAGATCATTTCCTTCATCAAGAAATCAATCAAAGGAAAATGCATTCAATAAACTAGTTTGTCAAAGGAAATGTTCAGAACACTAATAAAACACCTTCACGTTTTCATTTGATTTTGTTGAATAAAGTGACATTGAACTGCATTTATAACAGCTATTATAATATTGTTCATGCCAAAAAAATAATATGCTTACAACAATCAGTTACCATTCAGCATAGGAAAGGACCATTTTAGTATTCAATAAATAAGAAACACTTAATTCTTTCTCCCTGATCCATTATTACTTACATCCACACCAGCCTTCAAGAAAGGCATATTTTCTCTGAGTGGCACATATCCACCACGCTCCTCCACAGGTACTGCCAGGTTGGAAAGAATGCTGTCTCTAATCTCTTCATCAAAGGGGTTGATGTTCTTGGAATCAAAACACTTCTCTTCCTGAGGATTTAAAACATTCAAATTGTATTTTTTTGTTTGTTTAATTGAAGCAAATTCCAATAAATAAAAACTATACTAGGTGTGTTCCATTGTAAAAATCCAATACCTCAATGTCTGCACAAGGAGACAGTATCAATCCATTGAAATCCATCATCATCTTGGCTGCTGTTGATCCACTGCAAAATGACATTGAAACATCCTCACTCTTGGGTTGCTGTGGAAAAAAACAAAAACAAACAATTTATTCATTCATGAAATTCTATAATTTTCTGACCAACATAACCTTCCACTAATGTTCATTCATGAGTGCGTTTGTGTGTGTGTGTGCGCTTACACACACACACACTGCTCCCCCAGCTCAGCGTGGAAGGACTCCCACCCGTTACCTAGCAAGACGTGGGTTGGGTGGTCACGTTGCTAAGAATTTTCCCTTGCCAGGGATTGGTTAGTGTTAAGAAATATTTCCAATACTTACTGCAGTTCTAGCAGCATACGGCAATGACTCTGCCAGACTCTCTCCTCTTGACTTGTCAGCTAAGTAGCCTGATTTGATAAAGTCTCCGCCTTGAACAGGAGGAGCAGACTCACTGGCCAACTGTAATCAACAAACAAGTTCAAAATAAATAAATCTTATATATAAAATTTCTTAAAAATAAAGGATATTGCTATTCTCTTTATTTGTTTATACTTTGCCTGTTTACCATCTTTCATAGCATGGCATAGATAAATTATAGTTTCTCGTAGTAAAGAGTCTGCAATCACACTCCACACAACAATAACAGACAGGAGAGGAGAGCAGGCATGCTAGCTAGCCTTCTGTTCCTGCTGGGTATTGAAGTGACAAAACTCCAGTAAGAAAGAAAGAGTAAGTAACCCTTCACCTCTTCCTCAGCCAGGGAGTGGAGACGAATACGAGGCATGTGAACAGCACTCAGGGAGAAGTTTCCCGGGTGACTTAGACCGTGTTCCGAATGACCTTGAAGTGTGTTGGGAGTTGTGCCGCAGCCTGAACTACTTGACGATGACCTGGGGGAAGAGAGAGAGGGGGGGGGAGAGGGAGAGGGAGAGAGAGAGAGAGAGAGAGAGAGAGAGAGAGAGAGAGAGAGAGAGAGAGAGAGAGAGAGAGAGAGAGAGAGAGAGAGAGAGAGAGAGAGAGAGAGAGAGAGAGAGAGAGAGAGAGAGAGAGAGAAAGAGAGGAAAAAATACATATTAGTTAGTATGTCTCCTTGTTAAGACAGGCGGCTAGTTGAATTGAAAAATAGTCAAATATGAACCTATTGCTGCTATATTTGGATGGAATCTCAGTCACCAAATGGATAAGTTCTAAGGTCCAAAAATCACCCCACCTCCCTCCCTCACTTTCACCCATCCCATTCCCATTCCCAGCCTAGATTTTTCAAGTGTATCTACTCCTACAATATTCATTCTAGTTATGTGCTGAATTCACGTAATGATTGAAAGTCCATTCTTTGCTTTTCAACTTCATCATAAATTCTTTCAATAATAACTTTCAGGTAATATTAAAGACAAGGAGAGAGAGGAAGGGAAAATGTTTTGCACCTGTACTCTCGTGATGCTTCCATGATGATTGACAATCCAATCTCAGGTTCAACAAATTGCATAGAGGTAGCGGTGGCAGCAGCGGCTACACCTGGAGTCTTAGTGCTTGATGGGGGCGGCATTGCTTCAATTTCGCTGACATTCTTCAGCAATGAGTAATTATTTTTCTCCTCTTGTGTGAGTGATAAGGGGCTGGAATAAAGAAAATTAGATAAGTGAAAATTTCCAAACTTACATTCCTTATTATTATGCTCGAGGGTCAAAGAGAGATGATTGGAAGATGGTTTGTGAAGGTAAGCTTTGATGCATTAGCAGTGAGTGAAACTAAACTAAAAGGGGAAGGGTGAATGTATACAGGTTTGGATGTGTGAGTGGAAGGATGTTAGATGTAAAAAGAGGGAGATAAAAGGAAGGAGTGAGTGTGGCAGTGAGACAGTGCATGGTGGATTGGAAGGAAGTGCCAGCAAGGATGACAAAAAATCATAGGACAGAATGGGGCGTGGGAAAATTGGTCTCTTCTCTAGGGACCTCGGGACTAACTGATGCATGAATGTGTGTACCATGTCTCAGCTACTCCCGTTTAAGGGGATGTTGGCCCCCATAGGAGAAGAGAAGTACACTGTGCCCAACCACTTCACATCACATCAGTCACGGAAATGGTGCCAAGTTAATAAATGTAATAATTTAGCTTTACCATCAAGTTGAAATCACCATGCAAGTAACTGTTCAAGATAGACAAATAAGCAAAACTACACTTGATAATAAAGTTAAGATAGCTTACTTTTCTGTATCAATGTTTAGGGTGAAGTCATTCTTTGTGGATGATGACTGTGGTACACACCCCAGTGCCCATGGATTTGGGGTGGATGCAACCTTGGCCATATGACTGAAAAGTGCTTCATTATTGGGCATCTTAATAGTAAAATCTTCCAGCTGTCTGCCATCCAAGGGGACTATATCATCCAAATTCTCATTCTTCATAATGGAACTCTGTTTTGGAAGAAATATTATAATTAGGGTTTACAGTGTTAAATGCAAGTGAAGGTGAACTGTAACTTGTCAGTTCCAAATAAATGCAATCCTTCACTTATGATGGGGATACATTACAAGAAACCCAATGATAACTCAAAAATACCTGAAGTAGAAAATGCCTTTAATATGTGTAACTAACTTGGCTGCTGAAACCCACTCACCCAAACACCACGCCACACGTCATACCATATCTCTCACTGTTTAGCGAGTATTCACAGTGTTTATCCAAACACAATGTATCCCACAGGTTTCAATATAATTTGAACAAAATAACATCATAAATAAGGCAATAGGCAACAGTAAATGTTTACAATATCACACTATTACCTGAATGATGCTTTCCCATTACAAGTAGTTTCAATATCATTGTTGGCAGCACTGGTATGTATGTATGCATGTGTGTGGCGTCCCTTTGTGCCTATTTCTTACCAAATAAGGAAATGGAAGTGCCTGCTTGAAAGACAGGGCTGTAGCACTACAAAAGGATACCATATGTAACAAGATATTTTGTTTCACCTGATATCACCACAGTATTACATGTTCTCCACCATAAAGTATGTATTATTATGTAAACAGTGCATCAATAATTTTGCCTATATTCTGTGTGTCAAGATTATAATCATCATTAAAAGAAACTCACAAAAGTGGCATTCACCAGCCGCCCACCACTGTCCCGCGGAGGGTAGGCTGGTGCCACACTCAGAAGTAAACGTGACTCCCTATCAAGAGGAGCGAGTGTGTGTGGTGTCAACACGTGTGGTGTGCGTTTGTTTTAACAGCCTGAATATCAGACTAGTACAGTCCGTATGTCAATCTTTCAGGCAATTGTCTATATACATGTGTTTGTGTTAAATTAGACTTTACTTAAATAAAACACATAAAAACACTATCCAGTGTATTCACTATATCACAAAGGTGAGATACTGTGTGTTCCTTCCACTAAACAAAATAAACTTCTAAGTACAACATATAGGAGGTAAGTGGTGGAACATCATTAGCAACTGTATCTAATCAATAATAGCAGTGTGGTGAATCCTACATTAACAGTGGGTGACTAATGCCAGTGTATATATCCATTATTAGACAATCCGTCTATGAAGATTGACTGTATATTCTTTTATACTCACATAAAGAGATTCTATATCATTGGCTTGCTTGTATTCCAAATTCCTTTCTTCAATTTTGGCACTTTTCGTTTGTCTCTCTTGATCCTCTAGATTTGGAATGCCTTTTGCTGGCTGGAGGATTCCAGAAAATTGCCGAGCTTCATGTTGCTGCGGAACCATTCCTGGAGGAGGCCGGTTCTCATCCTGTATCTCAGGGTAGTTTTCAGTTGAATTTTCCTGCATAAAGGATAATTGTAGTAATTAAATGATGAATGAGATTCAGACAAAACTTTCATACAAAATTATGAAAGCACAGTTTCCACCCCCCCCAATTTTTGTCTACATCTATGCTTACATGCTGAAGAGAAATGTTTATCCCATTTCAGCTGCTTGGGTGCTCAGACAGCCTTCCACTAACCAAACAATGACATTTACAAGTGTAGTGAAGGCATGACTTACAATCATCTCTTCTGGTGCTACATCAACTGTTTTTGTTGCTGTTGATTTTTCCTTGAGCACCTGGCTTGACAGTGGCATTCCAATGGCTTCTGGCTTCTGATTTTCACTTACAGGATCACTAAAAATTGAGAATGAAGAAGCAGGTTTTCTTCCATGAACCTCTTCACTCTTACTACAACCATCCTAGAATAAATTTTGTTAGCATTAGAGTTTTACCTTATCTTAGAAAGCTTGTTTCCCTTGCCTATATAAATATATATATATAAACATTTTGAAAGACCAAACAATCACAAGCCTGAATTTCTTTGAAGTACACAGATCATAACTTACTTCATAGATAAGTGGCATTTTGTCTTTTGTTGTTGGTTCTGTGAGTCCAACTCCTCTATCACTTGGCTGTTGGGACACTGACTGTGAGAGGCTAGTGGACCACATGTCATCTATGATGTTGGCGGCATCACCAGTGGGATCACTGAAGCTTAATCCTCGATAATTTCCACTTGTACTCAGGTTTCCTTGCTCTTGAGAACATGGATTCATTGCTGAAACATGTTAAGACTCATAGAAACCTGTGTATACGACTCAATGAAAAGATAAGATAATAATGATGATGACAATACTACTACTACTACTAATAATAATATAATAATAAATAATAATGATATTAATACTATAATTATAACAATAGTAGTTATACCTGGAGCTGGGTCACTGCAGACAGTTTCTTTGCCAAACCCAATAGTTACTGGCAGTTCCTTTTGGAAGAATGGATTGGCATTTTCATCATGAAACTGAAAGCAGATGAAGTTCGTAGTAATTTTCAGATACATAACCGATAAGGAAAAACACATTTTTTTCCCAGAAAATTTATGACTCGGCTACCCATTCTCATTATTTGTGTGGTAGAATCTAGCATGTGATCAGAAAAAATCTAATAGTTATACTTACATTTGATGCATTGACAGAAGCATTGACAGAAGCATTCACAGATTTGTTGATGCTCAGCCAACTGTCTTGGTATAAAACATGGCCTGACTGAAAAAAAAGTTAGCTAGTTAGTTAGTGTGTATATATATATATAAAACATATTTTTAGGATAAATTATTGAGGTTCCATGAGCTATATTTTGTGCAAATTGTAGTACATCAGAAAAGCAGCATAAGGGTACAATATAATATGTGACAAAAGTGAATAAATAAACAAATATGAAGACCATACACGTACGAGAACCTCTACAGCATAGTATTTACATATGTTCATTCTTATCACCACTTTTACCACTTACAAACAAAGGTGTTGGTTGGTCTTTTCTATGTTGGATAGAAAAGACCAACACCTTTGTAAGTAGTAAATGTAATTGCTTTTATATTTTCCTTTTCCCATCACTCATGGTTTTATTTGGTATATTTTATATACACTTTGAATTAAGCTCATTTTCCTTTGTATTCTTATCCTTAATATACTAACCTTGGAAGGTTTGTCTTGCTTAACTTCATTCTGCTTTAATAGCTTTTGAATCAACTCTTCTTTTTTTTTCAGCTCATCCCGCATTTGTTGAAGCTCATCTGTAACAATAGTAGTGTTCAACAAGTTAGCTTCAACTTCAAAAAAAGAAAGAAGAAAGAAAGAAAGAAAGAAAGAAAGAAAGAATTTTTTTTGTCAATGTAACATAATTTATATCCGTTTGTGGGCTGAAAATTCCACCAGAATTTAAGTTGAAAAGCTTTTTTCCCATTTTACTACGGAAATAAAAGATAGATAGAGACTATTAATATTTTCTAAGAATACAAATACATACTTTCTTTCACTTTCTCCTCTCTCTCCTTTTTTGTATGCTGTGCTGCTCTCAGCTCCTCAAAACTGAATTCTTCAGTTCCACAGTATACCTGTTGAAGAAACATAAATATATATATAAATAAATCAATAAATGAATAAGTTCATAAGTTAAATCAACCCAGACAATAAGGTTAAATTGTAAAACACACACACACACATACGTGCCACCAAACAAATTCCCAGTATTACTAAGGAACGGATCATCACTTAGTACAAGTTTCATGACAAGTTCAACAAGGACATGTACAGTGAAAGATTCTTTGATCTCACCTTATGTTTACAATACTGCGGCTGAACGTTCGGGTTAAATGGTTCTGGAACAAAGAGTTGAACATCCCAGCTGTCATACTCTTCCTTGTGCTGAGAAAGTACATGACTTGCAGTGGAGAATCTTGTTTGACTTGCCATTTGTTGTGATGTATTCTCATCTTCATGAACTGAAATGAAACATGCAATACCTTTATACTTATTGACTTGAATATAATAGTAAAGCAAAGATACAGTTCTGGACGTCTGACTGAAGGGAGTCATTGTGGATGTGTTCAGATGATGCATACTGCAATTTACGACTTTTAACACTTATTCCCCTTCAAAATACAGTGACAGTGACAGTCCCTCATTGCATCATCTATCTTTCAAGGTAACTTATTAATCAAAGTCATACCTCATTCTGATAGTCAACATCAATATTTCACTTAAAAAACTTAATACGTATTGAAAAAAAGAAGTCATAAGCAACATATCAAAACACACAAAACAATGAGACATACCAGAGAAATCATGTCTGTGATACTTGTCAACATCCTCTACGGGAACTACTTCTACAGCTTTTTGTTTCACTTTAGCTTTTTTCCATAGGCTGGGATTCCTGATGTTCTCTCGGTTAGTTGATGCACCCAATCCCAAGGCACCTTGATCATCACCTCCAGTACTTGTGGGGTTCTCCTTGGTTGATGTGTCCTGGGTCCATACAAAAGGTTGTAATAAAATGTAAACAACCTCAACAAACTTCAACTCAATATCTTTACTACACACATCTATGAAAACTAAATTACTGGTTGGGTCAGCAACCAGTAAACAGGTTGTTTGATGTGCAAATACTGAACAAAACATTGGATTATAGTCATGGCAAAACAAGTCTGTTTTACTTGGACTAAGACTCTATGTTGTATGCATTTCCAAATACTTACTTTGAAGATAGGAAATGAAGAAACAGCATTTCTCTTTGCAACCGAATCCTGTGGACAACGGCCAGCCGGGCCAGTCAATGTAGGTCCACTTCTGTTAGTACTAATCCTGTGACCCTGGGATTTCAGGGAAGAAAGTGCCACACGTCCTTGTTCTACAGTATTACCCTCTTGCTCCCCAGCCCTGCCCTCTATGGTGGACCGAGCCACTCTGATCTGGAACTTCCTGGAAATATAAAAAAGAAACATTACACGTCAAAGAAAAGAGGTTTAAAATAACTACTACTCAGTCAACTTAGCATATTTGCACACTTCAACTAGTTAATTTCATAATACTGTGGCACAAGTACGAAATGTGGATTATCATAATTCAGTAAAATAATGATGAATACACTCATGGAGAACAGTTTCTCAATACAAACATACTTGTGTGATTCCTGAAGGTTGCCCAGAGGTTTTGCTCCTGCTTGAAGACCTTTCTCATAGATGGCGTCAGCTCGCTTGTAATTGCCAGTCTTTTCCATTTCCCACGCCCAGTTGATGTAGAAATCAGCCCGGCACAAACACAGGGCCTTTGCCTCCATGGTCTGGTAAATCTCAAGTGGGTTCGGAGACAAATTGGCCTAAACAAAAGAAAGTACATTCAAATTAGAACTAATGGATGTGATTTAAGTTTGCAGGGATGTATCTCACCTAATATAATGTAAGGCTATGGGGAAAAAAATCCAAATTTAAGAATATTTGATTTACAAAGGTTTATAAAGAACATAACTCATTCATAAATTGAAGTTAACCTATTTATTTATATTTATATATATATATATATATATATATATATATATATATATATATATATATATATATATAAACATCAGCAACAACTAATTAAAGGTAGATGCAACTCACATATCTGATCCATATGTCCAGAAATCGCTCATCGTTCACATACGTCTCCCGAACATCTGAGTTGCCGTACATGGCCATCAAACATTTTTCAATCAGCTTGGTCAACTTTCCCTCCGTGCCTCCTTTGGGATAGTTCTGCTCCACCCACAGAATGTATCTGTACCACACATCCAGAGGGTCATCTCCAGTGTAGGTTCTCAGCTCCTCTTCAAACTCACTGAAAAGTTACAAAGGTTCGACACAATTACAACATTTGCTCATCTTTAAGAAATTATCATTCAAAAGCCCAGTGAGGTTGTTAATCTATTTGTTTATATATGTACAAGGCTAACATCACCAACAATGTGGGTAGCTGAGATGAGACAAGGTACATGAGCATCACACACACAATAATAATAATAACAATAATCTCAATCTATCTATATACCAGGCTGTAAACCCCCTAAAGGATTTTTATTCATACATACAAGTGACCATCTTCCAAACAAATGGGTTTGAAGAATTTAACATGAAAGCAGGCAAGCATGAAATTCACAAGAAGTTTGATAGACAGACTCACTCCTACAGAGGATAATTTAGAGAGACTTGAGGAGGAGGAAACATGGACACAAGATAAAATTAAAGTACACTCACTGCCTCATGATATTAAGTTTCTGAGCTGCATTGTCATCCAGCACCACAGACAGCACCGTGGCCTTCCTGCCTTGCTTCAGCGGCTGTATATTCTCCTTACTCTGCTCCCACTGACTCGAATCATCATGGGTTAGGTCCATACTTGCTCACGCCTGGAAGTATAATATAATATAATATCACAATGAAAATACACAAAATAATAATATTAAATTTATGGAATCTTTCTTGTGTAATTTGTTAAGTTTCTACGTAAACCTTTTCCTGTAAGACAATTTGAAGACCATACTTGCTCACACCTGAAAGTATAATATAACATCATATCACCTCACAATGAAAATACACAAAAATAATGTTTGTAAATTCATGGAATCTTTCTTGTGTAATTTGTTAAGTTTCTACGTAGCTAAACCTTTTCCTGTAAGACAATTTTAATTTAAGACAATAAAAAAAAGATACAAAGGAAACACTTTACTTTACATCTCACAAAGGTAGGTAGGGTAGGTAGGACATAAATAGAATAACTTGCTGGATGAGGCAGTGTAGGCAGCAGTAGTAATGAAAAGTTAAATAATGTATGAAAAATTGTAAATAACAACAAAAGGATAATATGGAGATAAGGTTAGTCTACTAATTTTGAGGCACGGACTATTTTGCTGTAATAAGTTTCCGGAAGTTGATATATATTGCATGATATTCTGCAACCTTCATTTTATCTGACATAAGAACATAAGAATATAAGGAAGCTACAAAAGGCCCGGAGGCCTGCACTATGTAGTTCCTGTTTGTACTAGGTAGTTCCTGTTGCACTAGGTAGTTCATGGGTAGACATGTAAGTATTAACCTCGAGAGAAGACGCTAATGTTATCTCCATATTAACCTTTAGCCATACTGTTATCATGTAAATCTCAAGTCCTCACCACATTTTGCAAAGGTGACATACAAAACCTAACCGCTGCCTTGATATTTTTTAAAAATTTTTTACACGGGACAGATAAATCCTTGTGCCTTTATTTATCGTTGGTGCGTATAAGAAGGAAGTGGGAAGGAAGGGGAAAGGACGGGGAAGGAAGTGGAGAGGTGGGGTGTACATAAGAACAATACTTCTTAACACCCTACCACTATCAAATCATAGTGAATAATCATGTGAACAGTAACGATGTACAACCACTACCACCTCGACTGTATCCTACGTAGCTAAACAACTGTCTATATCTTCAAAACACCTTCACACTACACACCATTGACACCTTTAAGTACTTCCTTCCACTTATAATAACATATAGCACAGCACTCACCTCCCTAGCGGGTATATATGGCCTGGAATCAACACATAACATTAACACAATACAAGAAATAGTCAAGAATGCTTTTTAAACTTTCGCTGCCAGGGTAACGCATGCGCGCACACGCACACTCACCTCCCTGCCAGACGCACTTACAACAGATGATTACAAATGATTCCCGGGATGGAGGTTATTAATTACCCTTAATCAGGCTATTAATAGTCTCACAAACTTGGCTATTACCATGGATAGACGTTTTTAATTTATTTCTTTTGGTTAAGTTCAGTGAGTTCAGTTGTTGGACGAGGAGTTTTGTCTTTGCAACGGCACTCCTCTGATGTTTCGTTTCCAGTTTTAACGATTGTATTTATTTTCCTCTCTTATTATTTTCTTCTTGTATTACAAAGAGTTCCCTGATAATTTCTTCATCATCAACACCTTGAATAATGTTATAAGCTTCAATCATGTCCACTCTTGCCCTCCTGTACACCAACGTTGGCAAGCAGGTCCACCTTTTTCGGGAAGAGTGCTTTGGAGAGTTGGAGCAATTGGGTGCCATGCCTATTGTTTCTGGAGTAATTGAATGATGTGTGTGTGTGTGTGTGTGTGTGTGTGTGTGTGTGTGTGTGACGTTGAAGTCTGTCATAATGTATGGGTGTATGCTAGTTAGGGATGAAGATGAAGTTTATACATGCGTGGTGGATGTGTGTGTGTGTGTGTGTGTGTGTGTATTGGCTCAAGTGTAGGTATACATGTGATGGTTTATCGAAGATGACTTTTTTATTTTATTTTTTTTTTCTATTGAAAGCAGTGGTTGGAGGTAAGGAAGGGAGGAGTGAGGTTATATAGTGAGTTGAGGGCTCTGAATGTATGTATGTATGTTCATTAGTTGTGTTGTGTTGTTCAGTTAAGTTCTTTATTTGCTTCTGACTTCTTTCATTATATTTATTTTTACATTAGTCACTGTCTCTGTGTGTGTGTGTGTGTGTGTGTGTGTGTGTGTGTGTGTGTGTGTGTGTGTGTGTGTATTCAATTATGTAATTTTAATGTACAGGATTTTAGCAATGTTCGTGCTGTTCTGTCTCCTGTGTGTGTGTGTGTGTGTGTGTTAAACAGACATCAAAATCACGGGTGACATTATGAGAAGAGACATTGAGAAGGCTTGGGTACAATGACACACCCTCTCCCCAATGTATATTTTCAGTCGCAAAACTGCCTTTTCAATAAACCGTATATTATTATTATTATTATTATTATTATTATTATTATTACACAAAGACAGTGTGTAGGAAGGAAAAGGACTTGGGAGGTAGGAAAGTTAAGTCACAAAGGAGTTAGTTAGTTGAAGGGAGGAGGAGGAGGATGGAAAATTGTGGAGAATAGGTAGAGAAAAACAAAATAGAGGTGAAGATGTGTTGAGGATGAGTAATAGGGGTGAGGCGGGGCGGGGCTGGGGATACCGGTGTCACAGGTCTTACTTATCTTACCTGGGAACCTGCAACGACCTGACACCCACCCGACGAGGTCACATACTAATATAGGTACATCTGAGAGAGAGAGAGAGAGAGAGAGAGAGAGAGAGAGAGAGAGAGAGAGAGAGAGAGAGAGAGAGAGAGAGAGAGAGAGAGAGAGAGAGAGAGAGAGAGAGAGAGAGAGAGAGAGAGAGAGAGAGCATATATATATTCACCTATATATAGTTTGATATTTGATTGAAGTATATGTGTCTGGAAATTGTGACCCATTTTGGTATACTCTTTTATACTGTGTTATTTTGTGTAGGTATTATTCACACACACACACACACACACACACACACACACACACACACACACACACACACACACACACACACACACACACACACACTCAATTAGGGAAAAAAATAGTTGACAATATGTAAAGGGGAAAAAACTGCTTTCAGATTATCATATTTTAAAACCAATCATACGTTTATTTTTTTATTTATGTATAGTATTATGATAATATACTGTACGTATCCTACCTCTCCCTCCCCCTTCCATCTTGAACCAGGAGTTAATTAGATCGTTGAATTAATAGTAAGAGTAATTATAACATTTACCTATAATGAAGTATCTGCGCTGCTGTGTGAGGCGAAATGAGATCATTGTAAAAGGAAAGAAAAATTAATATATAGTACTAATAACGTAACTGTCAAGATATCAATTAGTTAGTAGTAATTCATGTTGATCACCACCACTACCACTGTAACCATTATACTACTACTACTACCATCACGATACCTTCACGAGCTATTTACAGGTTTGCCAAGTATACTATCACGATGATATGGTGGTGGTGGTGGTGGTAGTGGCCTCAAGGCGTCAAGGTCGAATGCCAAACAGGGTCGGGTTGCAGGCAGGCAGGCAGGCAGGCAGGACAGATCTTGATAGCAGGTTAGGTGGTTATGGAAAGGTAATAGTATAGATAGTATTTGTATGATATTGATATAGATGGTGGTGATGGAATGGTGATGATAGTAATGATAACTTAACTATTGATGTACTTTTACTTTACCTGTGGATCCTGGTGTGTGGGTGGGTGGTGATGCCTTATAGTTAATTATGCTTAATTAATCTCACTAATGACGGTTGTTAATATGCATGGCCGGACGCATTGGTGATGGTGGTGATGATCGTTGGTGGTGATGCAATGATGAGATGGTGTTAGTTAGTTAGTGTGTACGTATATTTATTTACCTGCCCAGCCAAGACATTAAACTTGTGCTGATCTGATTCTAGTTGGGTCATTGCCTTCCTACTAGTCACTTATTAAACTCTTGATGGAAGTGGGACATAGGCTTAATTATTATTATTATTATTATTATTATTATCATCATCATCATCATCATCAGCCTCTTTGATTCCACAGCTAATAGGATAAAGGTTTCCCCATAACTTTCTCCTCTCATCTCTATCGGGTATCAATTTTGCTATTTCCAGGCCACCCAAGCAAAACTTCCTATCTCCTATCCTATCAGTTCCTATCCTATCCTATCCTATCCTATCAGTTTTCCACTTGTTCTGTGCCTGCCTTCACTTCTTTTACAATCCCTGGGTTGCCATTTTGTTCCTCTAATTGTCTATCTATTATCTGTTCGGCCACTTGACATGTGTTGCCTGAGTCCACTTCTTTCTTTTAATTGTGTTTAAGATGTCTGTCTTCAACTTTGGTCTGCTCCCTAATCCTAATCCATGATAAACATATATACAGTAGATAGATATGAATATAGTGCAATTAAATAGATAGGTAATAAAATGTGCTCTAAAAAAAAAAAAAAAAGATAATAATTTAACCTGTTTTTTATAACTCTACCTAACGTCCCCTATGAATTCCAGCACGTTCTTCCAGTGAGTCGGCTGGCCACGTGCTGCTGCTGCTGCTGCTGCTGCTCACTACTTGGCAACCAACCATGCGTCACTCACTTGGATATAAGGGCCATGCAACCGAACCTGCTTCACACGCCGCCCTCACACCTGACAATGAAGGTTCTGCTGTTAGGTAAGGACTCATGGAGGTGTTCATAGACTCAGGAGGTTGTATGTAGATGATAGAAGGTAGTAGGTCACAGTCTGTCTCTAAGGCGGACATCTTTCTTTTCTTTTTTGATTGGAAGTTGATGTCTGTTGCTTCTTAGTCCTTGTCCACCTTTCATGTTTCTTATTCCCAAGCTCAGATATTTAAGGTTAATAATGCTTGGTTTAAAAGTGGGATTAGTTCATTACGGTGATGGATGTATTTGTTCACGTAATGTTATCTTGTGTTGTCTTAAGAGTCAGTGATTATACTTGTTTTCTTGCTGCAGATTGATGTTGCAATACTTAAAGTTCTATAAAATTAACTCTAACTAATCACCACGAGTCACTGATTATTAGAGTGGTAGTAGTTTAGCCACGTAACGTTTGTGTGTGTTCATGAACAGGTATCGTACTGGTGGCAGCCTCTGGGGCCAGACTGGAGCGCCAACCATCCATTGAGCAGTCTTGGGAATATTCTGGGAGGACACCTAGCATCAATTATGGTACTATAGGGATGCCACTACCAGTCTCCGGCCACGTACAAACTAGCAACCTGCACACCTCCAGCGGGCACTTGGCATTCCATGAACCAACATTCAGCAACACACAGTCACAAGTCGTTCTGGGGAATGAATTCTTTAGCCAACAAAGTCACTTCGGTAAAAATGTTCAGTTCCATCCACACCAGCCAAGTATCAGCAAAGACTACTGGTACAGTCAGCTGCTGCCAATACACCATGGGGCTGCCACTGGCTTCCCGGTGCCCCTTCCTTACACACAGCAGGACACACTTAGTAGCCAGGGTTCAGTGACACATACTGACCAGGGGCAGATAGGCAGCAGCTCCTCTCTCCAAGATGGCACCGACCACATCTCTCAACAGCAAATTGTAGAGAGTAATCAGGTTTCACAACATGAGCAAGACGATGAAGGCCAGCAGACCATCAGCAGTTCCCAATCACAGCAGAAGCACGAGGACACCAGCCGTCCCATATCACAACAACAGCAAGAGAAGAACACCAGCGGCCCCAAATCACAGCAGGAACAGGAGGACACCAACAGTTCCCAATCACAGCAGCAGCAGGAGGACACCAGTAGTTCCCAATCACAGCAGGAACAGCAGACCTCCAGCAGCTTCCGATCACAGCAGCAGCAGGAGGACACCAGCAGTTCCCAATCACAGCAGCAGCAGGAGGAAACTAGCAGTTCCCAATCACAGCAGGAACAGGAAGACGCCAGCAGTTCTCAAACCCAGCAGGAACAGCAGCAGAAGGACACTAGCGGCCCCTTATCCCAGCATCAACACGAGGACGACTCCCATTCTGTACATCCACAGCACCAAGGCCAACAGATCAGTGAGCCGTCCTCCGCCTCGCTGTTCCACTTCACTCAGAACTACGGTATGAGGCCCAACGTGGATCAGAACACAGGCTATATACCGTCAAGGTTTGGACACGCTCTTCCCTTCTCCGGTATATTATCTGGTATGAGTCCAGGTCACCAGCGCGCAATGTTTGAGACGCAGGAAGGATCAGCTGCTGCAGGGGTCCAAGAAGGTGTTCAGACTGAGCGTAAAGACCAACCAGAGAATCCGATGAGTGACCAGTCGGGAAGCAGCAACGTTGAGGAACCTGAGCAAGTAAGTGTTGAAACGTTCGTGCCTTTACTTCTTAGTCACTATACAATGGTAATGAATTCACCTCTATGTTAGCCAGTCAGTCAGTCATGCAATCAGTAAAACAGCCAATAAGTTATATACATTAGCCATTCAGTCAATTAGTTAATCAACCAGTTAGTCAATTAGACAGTCAATCAATCTGTGGCCGTACAAATAGCCGACGGACATTTAGCTGACATACATTATACTGAATGGACATTTGGCCAAACGGATATCTGACACAATTTACATTTGACTGAGAATTGAACGACCTAACAGACAACTGACAAATTTGTTGTTAATTTTGATATATATATATATATATATATATATATATATATATATATATATATATATATATATATATGTATATATATATATATATATGTATATATATATATATATATATATATATATATATATATATATATATGTATATATATATATATATATATATATATATATATATATATATATATATATATATATACATATATATATATATATATATATATATATATATATATATATATATATATATATACAAAATTTAGATGTGTCAATTTTCACTAACCTAATCTGGCCAAATGAACATTTTATTGAATATCTGATATGTGGCGAAATGGACATATGGTCTTTTAAAATTGGTTTGTTATTTTGGCTTAGAAATATGCACTATTATATTCAATGTTTTTAAATATTTAAAGATTTTGGGCAATTGCTGTCGAGAATGCTCCTTATATTTCTCAATGATAGGTTAGGTTTGATTAGGTTAGGTTACGTTAGGTTAGGTTTGGTTAGGATAGGTTAATAAGAATTCATACGTCAAATTTTGTATATATATTAAAAGGAAAAACAAATTTGCCAGCTGTCTGTTCGGTCGTTCAATTTTCAGTCAAATGTCCATTCGGTCAGATATCCGTTTGGCCAAATGTCCGTTCGGTAAAATGTCTGTCGGCCAAATGTCTGTTGGCCATTTGTCTGTCGGCCATTTGTCCGGGAGCCAATGAATCACACATTAGACTGACGCAGCGGCTTTACAGGTGCAGGAAATCTCAGGTCACATTGAGAGTGCCGGGGATCATCACGTGGGTCTGGGCGTGTTCCAGACCTTTTGGGTGCCGCCCTCCGCCACGCTAGCCGATGGTCGCCTCTCCACCCCCTTCTCGTACGTCCTGCCGCTGCATTCTGGTCTCCTATCTTGGAATATTGATCTATTCTCTTATGTACTGTACCTTATAAGTGCAGTCGTAGCATGTGTCAGCCTGGAATGATAAGAGGTACTTTCTCAGGTGTCAGAACCACGGCCAAGGTTTCTTCGCGGACCCTGAGAGCCAGTGTAAGATGTTCCATGTGTGTGCCCCAGCGCGGACTGGCGATGGCACTACCGACTACCCGTATCGCTTCACGTGAGTATATATCTGGTTTCAGTACAGCCTCCTACTACTTCTTTTCCATCATCCTTCTTTTATTATTATTATTATTATTATTATTATTATTATTATTATTATTATTATCATCATTGTTATTGTTGTTATTATTAATAGTAGTGATAGTATTGTTGGTATTATATTTAGTTTTTCTTATTCAAATCAGAAACAGCAGTAGTAATAGTAGTAGTAGTGGTAGTAGTAGTAGCAGTAGAAGAAGTAGCAACCATTATAATTGTCATGAGCACCACCATCAACACAGCCTCCGCCACTCCTACCTATACTATACACTCCCTGCTCAACCCAACACCTGCTTTACGTCCACCTCAGGTTCCGTTGTGGGGAAGGGGAGTGGTTTGAGCAGCACTCCTACACCTGCACCACCGCCGCCCTCTCATCCTCCTCATCCCCTTCATCCTCCTGTCTCCCCATGATGCTCCTCCACCCTCACAGCCACGTCGCCTCCACCGTCCTCTTCTCTGACTTCCCAAGCGCTCTGCCTCTAAACAGCAATGTGTGTTACCTGGCACAGGGTCACGTGATTACAGGTGTGAGGCGAAGGTGATTAATACGCCTTCCAGCACCTGTGATTAACATCCAGCATCCGTGATTAACTAAGCGAGACTATGATGACTTAAGGGACTCTTACTATTATAACCAATCCATCATTGTATTGTATTATTTAGAAGAATGTAATCAGTATATAATGAAACCTACTAACTCGACTTACTTACTTACTTACTTACTACTAATTAATCATCTTGTGAGGCAATGTAACTTAACTAAAACTAAGATGAAAGTAAGATATTTTGATAAAATGATGAATTATATGAATAGATTGATTAATTAATACATGATATAGAAATAAAAGTGCACGAGCTTCATTAACACTTTATTTAGTTATTATCCCCAAGAACAGTAATTGTTTTCCCAGACCAGCTCTCATTTGCCTTCTTTCCTTCCTTCATTTCTTCCTTCCTTCCTTCCTTCTTCATAACTGCGTATGATAGATCAGATGCTGACTGATGTCTTTTGACGTGTCATGAAATGATGAATTAAATCAATAAACTGTCACCCTAATTCCTGTGCTTCTAAGGCTATTGAAAATAAAAGCAAACATGTATAATAACATGGGATGATCAGGAAAAGAGGAGAAAAAAATTGAATTACAAGAAATTGTTAAAATAATTAGTGGTAAAATTTATAACAAAAGAAAATGATAAATGTATATATAGTATATACATAGTAGTTTCGACAGGATATGTTCGCAGCCTATGTCGATCTCAAAAAGGCGTTTGATTCAGTGCATTGCGATTGATTGATTGATACATCACAGACGTCTTACCTTGGAAGAAAAAGTAAATATAGAGAGATAGAAAGAGAGAAGGAAAAGAAAGAAAACCGCAGAAGTACGCATTAACTTTTTTTCTCTCATCCTGAAGCTTTTTTTTTCTTCTTGTCCCAAGGCCGCTACCTGCAGTCATTAATGATACGTATGTGTGTGTAATTAAAACAGTAATTAAAGACTCCAGCCTCATAATATATATATAATTGGTGTATCTCGCTGTGTCTCGATAACTAAGCATGCCGAGGGGAGGATGAGGGGAATGGAGGGAAGGAGATGGGAAAGGAGGGGAGGAGTGATGATGGTTTGAAGGGGGGGTTGGGTGTTAGGGGAAGGGACAGAACAGTGGAGGAAATGTTTTGATGGGGGAAGGACAGAAGATAGTCATGTTGGAGATGGGAGGGTAGGGGTAGAAGAGGAGGGAAAGTAAAGGGAGGGAGGAGTGGAAGGGGAGGGAAACTAGAGGGAGGGAGGAGACACGTGTATGGGCCGGAGGTAGAGAATAATAAAAGGGGAGATAGATTGGAGGGGAAAGAAATAAGGGAGGAAATCGTATGGGGGACGCAGGAGAGGAGGGTGTTGTGGTGGTGGTGGTGGTGGTGGTGGTGACACTGGGTTATGTAGTCACGCTTCTGCACCTCAGGGATCTATTACGTAGAGGGAAAGACAGGTGGGAGAGAGGAAGGCAGAGGAAGAAAGGGAGTTATTAGGCAGTTGAATGAAGGGTGCAGAGAGAGAGAGAGAGAGAGAGAGAGAGAGAGAGAGAGAGAGAGAGAGAGAGAGAGAGAGAGAGAGAGAGAGAGAGAGAGAGAGATGAGAGAGAGAGAGAGAGAGAGAGAGAGAGAGAGAGAGAGAGAGAGAGAGAGAGAGAGAGAGAGAGAGAGGTGATATAGTCCATCTATCTCTTTCCCTTTGAAATAAATGATTAATTCAATACATACATACACCACATCATCAATCTCTTTCCCATTGTAAATAAAAACATAAGAACATAAGAAATGAGGAGACTGCAAGATGCCAGTCGTTGATGACCTACACGAGGCAGCTCCTTGTCTCCCACCCTTGGAATAATCTAATATTTATCCATCCCACCCGTCATCCCTATCCATACTCTCATCCAACCGTCTTTTAAAGCTACCTAATGACTCACCACTTACTACGTGTCTACCCAGCCTATTCCAATCGTAGAAATAACAGATAGATAAATAAATAATTAAAATGATGAATCAGATAAACAGACAGAGCGTAATGTAAACAGGTAAATGCACGTATGGGTGAGTGAGGTTAGGTGAAGTTAGGTTAATTAGCATATCCAGGTGATGTTATGAACGGGATACGGTAGGACAGGACAAGATCGTGACACGCCATGCAGAAAGGCCTTGCACTCACACTCACACTCACAGTCACACACACACACACACACACACACACACACACACACACACACACACACACACACACACACACACACACACACACACACACACACACACACACACACACACACACACACACACACACACACACACACACATACACACACACACATTGATCGTACCATCAGTCACTAGACACCTTTACTGACTGCTGCTGCTCCCCTTCTATCACCCCTTCCCTGCTACCATTCCCCTCAATCACTCCTTCCCTGCTACCTTCCCCTCCTATCACCCTTTCCTTTCCCCTTGTCACCTTTCACGTTCTTCCTGCCTCCTGATTTCCTCCCTCCCTCCCTCCCTCCCTTACCTGTCCTTTGTCCTGGGTGTCTCAGACCTTATCAGTCTTACTTACACCTGTGTGCCTCTTTGTCATCTTGTCCTCCTTCCATATCAACGACAGTGCTTTCTATTCCACCCCTTCCCCTTCCTTCCCTTCACCATCACCATCACCTGTATACCATCTCCATAACACCATCAATACTATCTATATAAGAACATCACAACACCCTTTTCTTTTCACACCCTTTTTCCACCACATCAGTTACCCCCATAGTTAGTTTAGTACCTACACGACACACGTACCCGAGACCTGTATAGCGAGTCGTGTGTGTCTGTGGTCGTCGCCTGCCTCGTCTTGCTGCCGCGCACGTGTCGCTGGCTGGTCACCGATCGTCCCCCTTTCCTGTCACGCTCACCGTCACGCCCCACGCCTCCCCGGGAAGAAGGACGTAGCAGATTAGCGCATGGTATTATCACGTGTTGCCATGTAAAAAGTGAAACACGCTGACGTCCCCTTTTTTTTTTTTAATGCTGTGGTTATTTATATGTGCGTAAGGAAAAAAAAAAGTTATAATGATGCAATGAAGGGAGGTATTATAAGGTTGATGATTTTAATGATAATGACTACTACTACTACTACTACTACTACTACTACTACTACTACTACTACTACTCGTGTTGTGTTGTGTGATTTGTATTTCTTAATTTCTTAATAGACACAGATAAGATAATGATAATGAAAGAAAATAAGAAATCTAGAAAAAGTTGTAAAATAATCGATATTGGTTTAAAGAATCAATTTATTTTAGTCCTACTACGTTTGATCGTTTTTTTTCCTTCCTTCCTTTTTTAACGTAAACTCAAAACAACGAATAATCTGCTACCCAATGTGATCAGTTAGGTTCGTTATTTGATCGATGTCATACTTACTTACTTCACTGTCTAGACACCTACCACCACCAACCACACGGCGTCCAGTATGTTGGTCTCCTATGTGCCTGCTGACGGAGGGCTGACGGAAGGCTGACGGAAGGTGGAATTAAAGGGAAAGGTGGACGAAAATATGGCCATTATCGCCTTCATTACGAAACTTCCTCTCTCTCTCTCTCTCTCTCTCTCTCTCTCTCTCTCTCTCTCTCTCTCTCTCTCTCTCTCTCTCTCTCTCTCTCTCTCTCTCTCTCTCTCTCTCTCTCTCTCTCTCTCTCTCGGAAATCAATTTTTATTACCAGACAAGGTTAACTCGACCCCCGGGTTAAAGTTAAGCCATGCAACTACACAACCAAATAGCCAGACAAGCGAGGGTGACAAGGTGGGGTGCGTGTACAGTGCGTGTGTGTGTGTGTGTGTGTGTGTGTGTGTGTGTGTGTGCGTGTGTGTGCGTGTGTGTGTCCCGATGACTCACCTGCCATTACGTTCAGTTTATATATACGTAGTGGTCTGGATTTTCGTTACTGCCTGTGTGTGTGTGTGTGTGTGTGTGTGTGTGTGTGTGTGTGTGTGTGTGTGTGTGTGTTGAAGAGCTTATGCCAGTCAATGTGTGTGTGTGTGTGTGTGTGTGTTAGGGGGGGGGGCAGGGAGAGGGGGGGGAAGGGGGGAAGGGCTAGCTAACTACTGTCAAAGGTCAATAATAAGGAAGAAGAAAAAAAACTACCCTTTACAATCTATCGTCCCCTTCCCTTTCCTCTCCTCCCCTTGCCCTTCCCTTCCCATTCACTCCCCTACCCTTTTATTCTCCCTCCACCCCCTCCCTCCACTTTCTCACCCCTGCTTCACTCATATATTCTTCCTCCACCTTGCTCCACTAACACTCCATCACATTTCCCCCCTCCTCCTCCTCCTCCTCCTCCTCCTCCTCCTCCTCCTCCTCCTTCATTTTGCTCCACCTTATAATTCTTTCTCCCTGCATTTCCCTCCTTTCTCTCACACCATCACATTCCTTCTCCCCTGCCTCTCCCTTCCTTCCTCCTCCTCCTCCTCCTCCTCCTCCTCCTGTCCCCTCATGATGGCGAAATATTCAGGTTCACGGAATTGCAATTTCAGTCAGGTAACCGAGTTCACCCAGGTAAGATTTTGTGAGGTATATTATAAAAAGGTTAAAAATTTGCTTGAAACCCGTACCCGGAATTAAAAAATGTAGTGAGATGGTGTGACTTTTTATATTACTCCTTTCAATATTATTCCACCTCCCTGTGTACTTACTGACTTACTGACTGACTGACTGACTGACTTACTCCTTACTTGAGTGTTCCTTTTTTTAGAATTCCTCATAATTCCTTTCCACAGGTAGAAAGGTAGACAGACAGGTAGAAAGGTACACACACATGTAGAAAGGTAGAGACACAGGTAGAAAGATAGAGACACAGGTAGGAAGGTAGAGACACAGGTAGGAAGGTAGACACACAGGTAGACAGGTAGAAAGGTAGACACAGGTAGAAAGGTAGACACATAGGTAGAAAGGTAGAGACACAGGTAGGAAGGTAGACACACAGGTAGAAAGGTAGACAGACAGGTAGAAAGATAGACAGACAGGTAGAAAGGTAGACAGACAGGTAGAAAGGTAGACACACAGGGAGAAAGGTAGACACACAGGTAGAAAGGTAGACAGACAGGTAGACAGGTAGACAGGAAGGTTGCTTTTGTTACCGTGAGCAGGTTGTGGTGGCGTTACCCGACTTGTTTTTTACTGTGTGTGTGTGTGTGTGTGTGTGTGTGTGTGTGTGTGTGTGTGTGTGTGTGTGTGTGTGTGTGTGTGTGTGTGTGTGTGTGTGTGTGTGTGTGTGTGCTAATTGTGTTTGTTTTCGTGTGTGTAACCATCTTCTCTCCCCCAACACCCACACCCACACCCACACCCCTTCCCCTCCCTCCCTCCCTCCCTCCCTCCCTCTCGCGTTTGAAGGCCCATAATTAAGTTAGAATTTCAAGCTTAATAATTTGGTTTTATTTTTTTTGTATTTATTTTTTGTTTCGTTGGTCAAGATGCCGTGATGAAAACTGTTACCAATACAAAATCTATAGTTAACGAGACTATATAACCTTACGGTACCCTGTGTGACCACCACCACCACCGCCGCATAGTACTTAGGTAATCATAGAAGGACAGGCAGGTGTGAGGTTTTGAAGGCGAGGTGAGGCGTTAGTCAGGTCACAGGAGCAAGGTAGTAGTATGTTGCATGTTGTGTGTGTGTGTGTGTGTGTGTGTGTGTGTGTGTGTGTGTTTGTGTCCTTACATAAAGTTGGGGGTAGAGTTGGGGATGTGGAGGGAGTTGGAGGACGGGTTTGCTCTCTCTCTGTGTGACGTGATGGCTGTGTGTGTGTGTGTGTGTGTGTGTGTGTGTGTGTGTGTGTGTGTGTGTGTGTGTGTGTGTGTGTGTGTGTGTGTGTGTGTGTGTGTGTGTGTGTGTGTGTGTGTAAAATAAAATACATGTATCCTTTTCCAGATGTCAGGTTTCGTATGTGTTACTATTATTTTCTGATTTCCATTTTTTTTCGGGGGGTGTGGTTGGTGGGGGTCGCCGGTTCAACATTCCTAAAATCGCTATGTATTAGGGACACTTACAATTTTGGTTCACTGTGGGGCTGGTGCATGCAACAAGACCTCCATGCAAGGAACCGCCCCCAATTGTATCACAGCTCAGGCTCCTATGTGTGTGCGTGTGTGTGTGTGTGTGTGTGTGTGTGTTGTCTGTGTATGTGTGTTTCCAGGATAATGCGACATCGTAATGAGGCGTTCCAGAATTACAAGTTTCCAGTGAATCCATCTGCATAGGTTCTCCTCGCTCGCTCGTCCTCCTTCCTTCCATGCGTCATTACTGAAGGTAGATAATCAAGGCAGACGAGAGACACACGAAGGTTTCAGGGAGGAAATCAAGCGTGTCTATCCCTGTATGAAGCGTATTACTCATCACATTAATGGAAGGAGGGACGAAATGGATGTAAGGAAGGAAGAAAGGAAGGATGGAGGGAGGGAGGGTGGGAGGGAGGTGCATGTAGTATGTTAGTTAGGAAAGGTTGCAGCAGGGGAGCGTGAGACGAATGGAATGAAAGCACGTGTTGGGATGTATAGATGGAAGGGCGTGTCGGTTTGGTCACTATGGCAACAGACAGGACGCCGCCACCATGCACGCGTCCCTGCTGCTGGTCTGCTGTTACAAAGGGGGCGGTGCTAGGAAGTGATCCACGATAAAAAAAAGATGAATACATATTATTATTATGATTATTATTTTTATTATTAAACCTCAAAAGAAGTCATTTATTTCACCACCTCATGATAGTTTGAGCAAAATGTGATGATTCTGGCTGAGTTGCGAATTACGTGGTTGTATTATAGAATGCATTAGTGTAATGTATAACACAACGCTGCTGCATAGCTAAAGAAAGGAGACCGAAATGTTGATGATGGTAGACCCTAGCTGGCAGATATTAATTCTGCGCCATGACTCACGGGGAAGGTTAGGCTGGTGGGAGGTCTTTGTTTAACAGTGAACTGGTTATGATTAATGGTGATTATTATTAATGTGTTGAGATTAGTATCAGTATTAGGTTGGTTTGGGAATATGGAAGTTTATGTGTATCTGCTCACGTCTGACATTGCTTGGTAGTATTGACTTGTTTTGTAGTAATGTTTAGAAGAAAAATAATTGCTCATGGTAGTGAGCAGTTGATTGATTGTGTTATCATGTGTCACTGAATATCCGTCACCATCACCACCACCACGCCCACACCTCGCCCCCGCAGCCCGGTGTGGTCCCGGGTGAGCCACATCTGGTTATCTTCACGTTCCATTTCCCTGCCTGGATGAAGGGCCGTCAGAAGCGTCTCCTCGTGGTGGTCACGAAGCCTCATCAGTCGACCTTCTTGGAAGCTTTGGCCTCCAAGTATTAGCCCGCGAGACAACGCAGCGGATCAATAGCAGCAGATTGTGGCTGCATAGCGTGTCTGGGTTATGTTACCCCAAAGGATCGTTTGGACGTGGTAGTTTTGAAATAAAGAAGAAGCACGATTGGCTGGTGCGTGTGCGCAAGGCTTTCCAGCGTGCGGTCCAGGCCACGCCTCCTCGCGGGGTGGGGGGATCGGTCTTATATATCGAGGTGCGCGGCTGGAATGTCAGCAATCTCACTCGTGTTCCATCGTCACACTCTGTGAGGCTTCCCTCAGCCAACAAAATGGTGAGTTAAGGTTGTTGCAGGTTGTCCTGTTTGTGCCTTTGCTATAGTGCACCGCTGTCCTAGGAAGCGTGGTGCCATACCCAGAGTGAAAGTTTGTTCAGTGGCGGGACTCTGTCAGTACTGAGGATGGGGTGCGAAGGTACCAGAGCACGCGTGACTCACCAGCGTGTCGCGCCGCCAAACAGACGGACAGACCAAGGTCTATACATACTATATAGACCTTGGGACAGATCACCTCAGACGCGGGGTCATTTGAGGTGTGTCACTTCATTATGACATCATTAACACGGGATGCACCACACTAAGGAGTGAACTTCGTACAAGTAATTTTGTTTGCTCGATTATCTTCCATGAAACCTGCATAGCATCCAAGCTTATAATGTGGTGAGGCACGGCTTGGCAGCGACGCCCGTGCATGGTGTAAACTAAACCTGGATAATCAAACAAAAGTACTGGAAGGAATTAGATTTAATAAACACTTGCGTATATTATTATTTGATTTTTTGATCAGATTAACCTAATTCACACAAATGCTACTTTTCTCCTTGCAGTGCTATAAATAGATATAATTTCTTTTAAAATAACGCAGCGCCCGTAGAAGAAGTTCCGTTGGCCTACGGACGAAGGACAGGACAGGACAGGGTACGTGAAGGACTTATGCAAAACAGGCCTCAAGGACTATGTCTGCAGCGGAGACGTAGAAAGGGGGTCAGTCCGGTGTAGGAGGAGGAGGCGGGGGGAGGTTCTATAAGATTTGCTGTAACTGACGGTCCTTGGATGAAGTGTTAGGGGGAACTAAAGGGTTTGTGAACCGTTGCATGTTGGGTAGCGTGAGGTTAGGTTCTTTTTTAGGGGGACTGTCTCAGGGCTGGGGAAGGAAGGGGCTGCTGCATGGACTGTTAGGGGGAAGGGATGGGGTGTTACTGGACATACTTTGGGGAAGGGGGAAGGGTGCATGGGGACTGCGACAACAGTCAGGCAGGGCTCCGTCTGATTCGTATTGATCCCCCTGCTGCTACTGCTTCCACCCAAGCCAGGACAACAGACATACAATACATCCTCAAAGCCACGCCCACGCACCACCCCCCACACCCACGCACCCTCCCCTCCTCCCGCACACACACGCACCCACCCCCACCACCACACACACAGCATTCATTACCAAATCCGTTTTTATTTCACGCCATTCATACAACAAACGGCGAGGGTAACTGGAGGGAGGAAGGACAGGTGTTGAGGGTTAGCAGTGGGAGGGGAGGCAGGCAAGCAGGCGGGGAGGGTCCGTGTCGGGTTTCAACGTAATGTCTATGCTGCAAATTTGTTAACGGTGTGCTTGGTGTAGGGTGCATGAGGGTGTATAGGGTAATTAATCCTTGCTAATAACTTTGTTCATAGGTTCATAGGAGGGTGATTGCTGGCTTAATTATTACATGACACACACACACACACACACACACACACACACACACACACACACACGGCAGCTTCATGGTGAGAGGGATATATAGCGCTCTTTCGTTAATAACCTATATAACACTGCTAACCGCTCCGTACCACGCCAAAACACTTGCAACTAAACAATTAATTACTCGCTACACCCATGCACATCATATATACTGAAGCGGGGACGGAAGTTAAGATTGGCTACACGCACACGCACACGCACACACGCACACGCACACGCACACGCACACGCACACGCACACGCACACGCACACACGCACACACCTTTTTTTCACCGCTGCTTCCGCGGGTCAAGTTCAGAGCGTCGAGGAACCTGACAAGTTAATAATAATTGCCGTGTAGAAAGAGGGAAGGTACGCACGAGTCACACACATTGGCTTTGATTCCTTTCTATTTCCTTGTGTTGACGTGTTATGTTAAATTCCATTGCATCGTATTATAGTGATATATTTTTCTCCTTTATATATTTTTTTTTTTTTTTTTCTGCTTGCTGTAAATGTATGTATATTATTGTTGTCTTCCTTATCTCTCTCAAGAATCAGACGTTGTTCATTCAGGATTTCCAGACGCAATTCAGATTATTTTAAGGATGAACTACATATATGGCGTTCTGCTGGAGGGATATATAACGCTTACGTCTTTAACTCTGTGTGTTTTGCATGTGCGTGTGTTTTGTTTGGGTTAGCATAGTTAGTGTAGCACACTCGCTAATTATAATAAGGACGAGGCGAGACACGACCAGACCAACGAGACGAGACGAAGCACCAGGCGTAAAACGTGACACCGTGACGCACGCACACACGCACACACACACACACACACACACACACACACACAGACACACACACACACACACATATTTACTGACTTGTTGCCGTGGTGACTATTTGGTGGTGGTGTAGTGTGTGTGTGTGTGTGTGTTGGTGGGGGGAGGTGCGGTGCGTGGCGTCAGGTTCGTGGTTTTGCTGCTACTGTTGTTGTTGTAGTTATTTATAAAAGTAGTAGTAGTTGTTACTGTAGTGGTAATGGTAGTGGTAGTTATTGTTATGAGGGTGGTGGTGATGGTGGTGAAGGAGAACAGTATGGGATATCAACACATTAAAGTGAGTTACTTGTCTGTCCTTCATGAATCGTATTGTTTATCATACATGTAAGTAAGAAAAACAACACCCTTGGCCAGCGTTCCCTTGGTCTGTAGCACACTCTTAGCTGACAAGATGCTCACAGTACGATCAAGAAGGAAGAGGAGAGAGGAGATGAGTAGAGAGAAGAAAGAGAGGAGTAGGAATAGGAGGAAAGGGAATACATAAACACAAACGAAAAGTAGGACGAATAGGACACCAAAGAGGATAGGAGAGAGAGAGAGAGAGAGAGAGAGAGAGAGAGAGAGAGAGAGAGAGAGAGAGAGAGAGAGAGAGAGAGAGAGAGAGAGAGAGAGAGAGAGGAGGACCCCTACGTCCTTTTAGTACCCGAGGCGGTGGTGTTGCCAGGGTCTGAGGAGCTGCCGGGGTATCGATCAGGGAGTTCATGACGGTTCAAGGTCACAGCTGCAGTAGTGAGGCGCCGAAGAAGGTCTGCCTGGCGTGGGTTTCCGTCGGCGGGCGGCTACCAAGGTCATTATTCTTGTTTTCAGTTCTGCTTTGTTTATTGTCAATAGGGATGAAACTCACTGATCATTGTGTAGGATTGATTTATATTATACGTCTTTGTGGTATTGTGTGATGCAGTGAGAGGCTCTTAGTGTGTCCCTCAGGAAATAGATTATAGGAGAGTATAGTGTTTAGAAATGTTTTTATCTTTACACTTGTTTATTTATTACAATGGGGTGCTCCAACGTGATTGTTTATACCCTTGTTTGTTTACCTATTGGCTTGTCTGTTTATCTGTCTGTCTGTCTGTGTGTTTGTTTGTCTCTCTCTCTATATATATGTATGTATGTATGATTATTTTTCTCTCTCTACACCTGAATATATGAATGAATAGTTGGATGAATAGACAAACCGGTTTTATATATTCACCTATTGCCGATTGGATAGATTTGAAGTTATTTTTTGTAAATGTAAAGAGGAGATATAAGAACCGAATGTGATTGGACATTGTAATATGATATGAGTCATTTTTCACTTTTCTCCTCCTCCTCCTCCTCCTCCTCCTCCTCCTCCTCCTCCTCCTCCTCCTCACTGATAACCTAATAAATTTCATAAGTCGTACACTTTTCTGATAAGGCTTTTGTTTTCGTTGGTTGGCGGGGGAGAGAGAGAGAGAGAGAGAGAGAGAGAGAGAGAGAGAGAGAGAGAGAGAGAGAGAGAGAGAGAGAGAGAGAGAGAGAGAGAGAGAGAGAGAGAGAGAGAGAGAGAGTCTGTGTCTGTGTGTGTCTGTGTCTGTGTCTGTGTCTGTGTCTGTGTCTGTGTCTGTGTCTGTGTCTGTGTCTGTGTGTGTGTGTGTGTGTGTGTGTGTGTGTGTGTGTGTGTGTGTGTGAGGTTATAGGAGTTTATTCGACTGTGTGTATGATTTCAAATGTTTCATCATATACACGATTTAGGACAGTTAGCTGTGTTGTATATTTTTCTGTTTTCGCCTACCAACAATTTTCACTGCTCATGAGTGTCTCCTTAATTCTCTTGTAACACATCTCAAACAAGCATAATTTGTTTTTAAGCGTGATATTGAGACTTAACCCACGCCTTCTATCCCCAGCGTGAATGTATCAGCGTGCACATCGGGCAGGCGGGCGTACAAATCGGCAATGCATGCTGGGAACTGTACTGCCTCGAGCATGGCATTCAGCCCAATGGGTCCATGCCCTCAGACAAGACGATCGGCGGCGGTGATGATTCTTTCAATACATTCTTCAGCGAAACAGGCGCCGGCAAGCACGTGCCTCGAGCCGTCTTTGTAGACTTGGAACCCACTGTAGTCGGTAAGTTTTTGTTTATAATTTTTTTTTTTTACCAGAGAACGGTACTTATAGTTAGGCAGCAGATAATGCATTATGACACCTTGACGTTACCTGTACCTGCCTGACAGATGAGGTGAGGACGGGCACATACCGGCAGCTGTTCCACCCAGAGCAGCTTATCACCGGGAAGGAGGATGCCGCCAATAACTACGCCCGTGGCCACTACACCATCGGGAAGGAGATTGTTGACCTTGTGCTGGATCGCATCAGGAAGCTGGCCGATCAGTGTACAGGTCTCCAGGGCTTCCTTATCTTCCACTCCTTTGGCGGCGGTACAGGGTCAGGCTTTACCTCTCTGCTGATGGAGCGACTCTCAGTGGACTACGGCAAGAAGAGCAAACTGGAGTTCTCCATCTACCCTGCACCTCAGGTATATTATAGTCAGTGGACCTTCGTACCTTTCTGCATCTCTCTCTCCCTCCATGCACTAATCCTGATCTTTGACTCACCATCCACTCGCCTCACCATCCACTCACCTCACACAGGTATCAACGGCGGTGGTTGAGCCCTACAACTCCATCCTGACGACCCACACCACCCTGGAACACTCTGATTGCGCCTTCATGGTTGACAACGAAGCCATCTACGACATCTGCCGCAGGAACCTCGACATTGAACGACCCACCTACACTAACCTCAACCGTCTCATTGGCCAGATTGTGTCCTCCATCACAGCCTCCCTCAGGTACTTCTTCGGACTGGCTGTTTTGGGTTCTCTATGATGTTGTTTCTGTTGGTGTTTGTTATTCTGTTTATTCCTTTTTTTTTCTTTTTTTTTTTCTTCTAAAGTATCAAAGACGATCCAGCTAAATACTATGCTCTCTCATTTTATTTATTATTCTCTTTTCAACGTGGTGTTGTTACGTAGTTGTAGTTAAGTTGAGTTTCACGGATCGTTAAGTGCATGTTCCTCAGAAGCCTTAATTAATTCCCTTCCCTGCATGGTTTCCTACATTATTATTATTATTATTATCATTATCATTATCATTATCATTATCATTATTATTATCATTATTATTAGTATTATTTTAGTTTAGTTTAGTTACTCTCTTATACCGGTAACAGCAAATAGATACTTTTTCACAATTACTCACTCACTCACTCTTTCCTTCCTTCTCCCTCAACCACCACCACCACCACCACCACCACCAGGTTCGACGGGGCCCTCAACGTTGACCTGACAGAGTTCCAGACCAACCTGGTGCCTTACCCCCGCATCCACTTCCCTCTGGCCACGTACGCCCCGGTCATCTCCGCCGAGAAGGCTTACCATGAGCAACTCTCCGTCGCAGAGATCACCAACGCCTGCTTTGAGCCCGCTAATCAGGTGAACATCCTCGCCTGGCTTGAACCAGTGTCTCAATATATATTGGTTAATTTATTAACTCCATTGGTATAAGGATGTTTGTTTACTCTCTTTCTTTCTTCCTCTAAATGCATTGCTAAAAAAGTGTGCAAGTGGTTAGGTTAGGTTAGGTTAGGTTAGGTTAGGTTAGGTTAGGTGGGACACGTATTCTTATTGAGGTGTATCAAAGTACGAAGTGTCAAGATAGATAGGACGAGAATATATACGTAGGTAATTGTTTGGGCAAAAAGATAATCAACATAAGCGTAGCGTAGATGAGTGTTTGACATCCTATACGTGGCTTCAGATGGTGAAGTGTGATCCCCGGCACGGCAAGTACATGGCTTGCTGCATGTTGTACCGCGGCGACGTGGTGCCCAAGGACGTCAACGCTGCTATTGCATCCATCAAGACCAAGAGGACCATCCAGTTTGTTGACTGGTGCCCCACAGGTTTTAAGGTGAACCATTAAACCTTCCTCCTACCACTCCTATCCCATGCCCTCCTCTCTCTCTCTCTCTCTCTCTCTCTCTCTCTCTCTCTCTCTCTCTCTCTCTCTCTCTTTCACACACACACACACACACACACACACACACACACACACACACACACACACACACACACACACACTAATCCATCAAGTTAAGCCATCAACTAAATGATAATTGAATATGTAAATCGTAGTCAATTATTGCATTCAACATCATGCCCTAAAAAAAAATAATCAGTGTTTTCTCAAGTACCACTACTTGAGGAAGGAATGTACGATATGATTTGTTTACCCTTATTTTTATCATCATGAGAAACGAGGAATTAAAAAAACATAATATCTAGGCGACTTAATTTTTTTTTAGACCAAAGGGAATTGATTTGAGTACATTCTTCCTCTGCCATGCTACAGGTGATATCACTGAGACTAGGTTACATGATTAATACATTTAGATCTCTACTTGAGGATGTTATGTTGGGCTTTGTTATTCTTTGTCATCCATGGTGGCGCTGGAAGACATATGAAGACAAATGAAGACACCCACTGGTACTCACTCACTCCTCTAATCCTCTCACCCTCTGTCTGTCTTCTTTCATACATGTTCTTCCTTGTTACTACTTGTGTGTGTGTGTGTGTGTGTGTGTGTGTGTGTGTGTGTGTGTGTGTGTGTGTGTGTGTGTGTGTGTGTGTGTGTGTGTCCCACCCACTAGTCCTTCTTGATGCACATTAATGCTCTCTTAATAATTTTATAAGAAGACTTTTTTTTTTTTTAACGTAGCACACTATATAGAATCATGACCTTGTTGACCTATACTATACTATACATAACAGTTTGTATAGAAAAGGATAGTTAACATATGCAGTAGTAGGCTAATTCACATTGAAACTATGTAAACCTTATCAAGTATTATAGTTTTGTAGAGAATAATTAATACAAAAGTACATAGTTGAGTTAGAAGTAAATTGATGTAGACCAAACTAACTAAACCCAAGGAAACAAACACAAGACCAGAAACACTCACTCACGCAGCTCTACGTTTACAACCCTTAACTCACTTGGTCTCTTCGTGTGTGTGTGTGTGTGTGTGTGTGTGTGTGTGTGTGTCGCAGGTCGGCATCAACTACCAGCCTCCAACGGTGGTGCCGGGCGCTGACTTGGCCAAGGTGTCGCGGGCTGTCTGCATGCTCTCCAACACAACCGCCATCGCTGAGGCCTGGGCGCGTCTGGACCACAAGTTTGACCTCATGTATGCCAAGCGTGCCTTCGTCCACTGGTACGTCGGTGAGGGCATGGAGGAGGGTGAGTTCTCTGAGGCGCGCGAGGATTTGGCCGCTCTTGAGAAGGACTATGAAGAGGTGGGCGTTGATTCCACCGATGCTGAGGATGAGGAAGGAGGCGAGGAGTACTAGGAGGCTTGATAGCGAGGAAAAAGCACAGGAACAGGACTTATAGGAAACAGAAGAGGACGAGGATACTTTATAGTCCTCCATCTCTTCTTGGTCAGTGCCAGTCACGCCCTATTGAAGTAACGCTCAACACTGCATGAACCTCGACACCCTGCAGGAAGCCTTTGAAGACCGACTATCCTAAGGAAGCCTTTACTACTATTACTTACTGCTACTACTACTACTACTACTGTCCGATATGGATAGCAATAATAAAATGCTCCCAGCAAAATATCTTATTCCCATCATGAAAACTTATATAATAACGCGAATGTCTTTATATGAAACCTTCATCCAGAATCTGATTTACGCCCATATAGTCAGTAACACAATCCCATCATATGACTTTTCTTTGCATTCATTCCAAGCGTTTTATATTTAAATAGTATACTCATTCCACACCCCCACACTCCCACTCCCACTTCTCTACTTCATTCATTCATTCATTCTAGACCTTAACTCTGCATCTATTCCTTCATCTACAGCAACATGTAACCCTAACTAGAGATTTGAAACACTCAATCTCTTCGACCAACTCACCATTCAACACTACATTCATCCTCTTACCATTTTGTCTCCTTGAGGATTTCATTATTTTACTCATATTCTCATTCAGCCTCAGTTTCCTTCTTTCACATACACATCTAAGCTCCTCTGTCATGCAGCTGTATCAAGTGTGTGTGCCTTTGAATCAGCCACTAGTCTATAGCATCATCTGTAAAAAACAGTTGATTCAGGTGCCATACACACTATTATTATCTATCATTCATGAGGCTCAAACATCGACGAAATATGATCCCATTTACCTCTATTATATAATAATCTATAAACATTTTTAACAAAGGCAGTGGTGCAGTGGTCAGCGTTCGGGCATGGGAGCCTAGGGTTCGAATCCCCGATATCCGCTGACCACTTTTCAATATTTGATATCACCGCCGAGTGGCCAAAGACTACCCAAATTGCTGCCATACTGTCCTCAGACGGGACTTACAACGTTAATATGCATCTCAGGCTGTAGCAGTAATAAGTCTCACTCGTTCTCAACATATTCAAGAGAGAACTTAATCATTCGAGGCGTCATTATAAAAATTCTAAAAACCTACACCAAATAGCAGGCGAGGCAAGTCCATCTGTGCCTCCATATGCCTACTGGTGCCAACGGTTAATGATATAAAAAAAAATTATTCTGTGTCACATCGCTACTCGAACAGAGAAACACTGACTCATTATATCTAACTCTTAACACACTCTAAAAATGATAATAATGATAATAGTGATAATAATAATGATAATAGTAGTTATGAATGGGCTAGAAACAGTAAGGAAATAGACAATAATAATTCATTATGTTTAACAAGACAAGAAAGTTAGTATTAATAATGGTGATATTACTCCTTCACCTCCTCCTCCTCCTCCTCCTCCTCCTACTCCTCCTCCTCCTCCTCCTAGTAAAATTATCCATAATCCTTTTATTTCCTCTTCTCATTTCATTGGTGTCAAACAGCAGCAAACTGTGGCACGTTTTAACTGCCTGACTGCACCAGATAAGATATCGCTGGTTACTTTCCGGCCTAACACTAGCAAATGTAGGTCATCACCAGTGGTGGAATTTAAAAATTTAAGAACAGGTTCTCTCACTACAGGTCTCACTAACAACAGGTTCTCTCACTACCACAGTCTCTAGCAGCAAACCGTGCTGGCTGGCCCGATATACGCGCAAAGGTTGATCTTTGGGTTGCCACATGCTACAGTATAGCAAGTCTAGCAAGCTCAGTGTTACCAACTCCAAATAACTTGGGAAATATAGCTAATGTTCGTCTTGAACGACTCCACCCGACATTAAATCTGGTTTTAGTCGTGTTTTTGACTATCAAAAGCCAGTAACAGATCTATGAAGGGTCTACCAAAATAAGTTATAAGTAAAAGGCGTCCATGGGGAAAAACAAAATTGAGAACCCCTGATTTAAGCTAACAACCGGTTCTCGGGATTAATGAAATTCCAAGAACAGGTTCTTACGAACCTGTGAGAACCGGATAAATCCCATTACTGGTCATCACCACTTAGTAAGGAGTAGCTGCTACCAAGGGGGTTGGGGGGAGAGAGAGAGAGAGAGAGAGAGAGAGAGAGAGAGAGAGAGAGAGAGAGAGAGAGAGAGAGAGAGAGAGAGAGAGAGAGAGAGAGAGAGAGAGAGAGAGAGAGAGAGAGAGAGAGAGAGAGAGAGAGAGAGAGAGAGAGAGAGAGAGAAAGAGAAAAAAAAAAAGGGGGGGAGGTCATGCACAAAACATTGTAAGCGGTATCTTTTTCATCTTAATTTTTTCGCAGTTTTTTTATGGAGTATCTAAGCTTGATTAGCGTTCATTACTCATTACTGTTGTTGATAAATGTATCCCCTTAGAATCTCCTTTCCATTATATCTTTACAGGGTCTGGCGACAAGCGGGATTTTTTTTTTTTACTTATTATTGTTTTCCCTTAGCCAGAACCCTTTAAATGTAAAAAAAAAAAATAACAAAATAACAAAACGGAGATAGCCTCGAGCAGGTCGTTGCAATCTTCCTTGCCAATCACTCCCTCCCATCACCAAGGTGTTGCCACAACGCCATGCATACGTCATATATATGGGTCAGTTATGTTGGCCAAGACTCATTCTGCCATCAGCCATTGCAGGTGTCAGCGGAGACCAAGTGGTGAGTGTGCCCCTCCAACTCTACACTACACTCTCGTGCCCACGCAGCCTCTCGTAGGAAGTTCCTAATCTTTAATGGTACGTAGTAGTGTCTGGTGAAGTTCGGTTGGTCCTCGGCGTTTGGCTCTACTCAACGTTACAGTGCAAGATATCTCACAAAACAACACTGTTTCATTATTGGCAAGTTGTTTTCGTGTTTGAGAATATTACAAAATCATCATAGTTTGTGTGAATAATTGCAGAATCATGAATTGTTTTTGTTATAATCATACTAACTTAGCTTCCACACCTTAGGTGCTTGATTGTTTTTCTTCTTTTTTTTACGTTTAGGGTACATGAGTCTCCTGAACATGCATACATAACTAACTGACATCCGGACTCCCAGTGTTCACTTTGTTTAGGTTTACGCAGAAACTTTCTTATTGACCAACCCACAAAGGGAGATTAACATGGAGGATTGTGTGTAAAATGTCACACTCCAGACTCAAACCGAGGTGCATACATAACTAACTGACATCCGGACTCCCAGTGTTCACTTTGTTTAGGTTTACACAGAAACTTTCTTATTGACCAACCCACAAAGGGAGATTAACATGGATGATTGTGTGTAAAATGTCACACTCCAGACTCAAACCGAGGTGCATACATAACTAACTGACATCCGGACTCCCAGTGTTCACTTTGTTTAGGTTTACGCAGAAACTTTCTTATTGACCAACCCACAAAGGGAGATTAACATGGATGATTGTGTGTCAAATGTCACACTCCAGACTCAAACCGAGACCTTTGCGCTCACACAGAGTATTGAAGGACTAATTTGTTGCATGAATCTCAGAACAGGAGTTGCGACAACATATTCTGATGCTGCCGCTAACAACACTCATGACTACTAAGTCACAAAGTCTTTGCCTGTTCTCCAACGACCCAGATTAGCCGTTCAAAGGTATATCTGAATGTGCAAAACTGTAGGAGCTGGATATGAGGGTACAAGCGAATCGGTTTGTTCTTCAGAGTCGTTTGGGAGACAGAACTAGAAGCTGAAGCACAGGCAGCAGCAATTACAGAACCAACAGCAGCATCACAGCTGAACCAGCAGCAACAGCAACAGCAACAGCAAAAACAGAACCAAAAGCTGAAGCAGCAGCAGCACCATCACCACCAGACGGAGCAGCAGCAGCAGCAACATCATGCAGAGCGAGGCATCTCCCTGCACCAAGGTGCCCACGGTGGACCTGGGTGAGCTAGGTGAGTGCCAGGGCCACACTACCACCCTTCAGGAGGGACACTTAGAGTTCCTCTAAAGTTACCTTTGACAAACATTGCCTAGTCTTTATGTAAGGTTTGGTTTACTTGATAAACGTTTTAAAAAACTCTAATAACGACCACTACCACCACGATAAATGTGTGAGGTAAGCCCTGTGCAGGGTAGGACCTAAAGCACGTGACCCTCCCTTTCACCCTGCAGGCGTGCACCACGCTGAGGAGCCCAGCCAGCAGGAATGGGACCGGGTGATGCACGAGATTGATCACGCCTTCAGCAGTATAGGATGTGCCTACCTCACCGGCCACGGCGTGCCTGACCACCTGGTAAGATTGTGTCTTATGTGTTGAGACTCACTGAGAACGATCTATGTTTTATATTCATAGGCCATAATAACCTCTACTAACGAAGTTGAGCGAGGTCATGTTTTCACTTTGTTTGTCTTTGTTTTGTTTGTTTGTATGTTTGTCCTCACTACACCCTGCATCCCAACCTCAAAACTTTATCACCATGATCCTCTACCCAAAAAATCTCGAATCTATTACATTTTAAAATCTAAAGATCAAAGGTAAAGGCCAAGAAAAATCTAAAGTTAGTATTCTCATTGAACTTTATTTTGGGCGTCATTTTGGGGACTTAGTGCTTCTTGCATGAACATAGAAAATTCAAGATAATTAGGGGCTTTTTTCAGGCCAAGGGCCCAGTACGGTGGCGCTGCGTAGTGGCAGAGAACTTTCGAAGTCCCCATTCCAAGCCCCCGGCCTACCTACAGGATTTTCTAAAATTTAAAACTCCATCAAAAGGCACCACAACCTCACGAAACCACACCAGCATGACTCTATACCCAATGTATTGACTTCATTATTTTTTTAGCAGTCAATGTTAAATTCAAGGTCAGGAAAAATTCAGGAATATTAGCGGCGGCGTCGAAGGTATGTACGTTCTACTGAGTGACCCGCTAGTTTTGAATGAAGTAAACACAGGTTATGTTTCAAGCACGTGGAATAGGTACCTTTCTTGGTATATCTATATATAATACATGTTTACAAACTGTTTACAAACTCACATAATGATAAATGTTTGAATTGTTTTGTTTCCATTATCTTTATTAATTTTTCGTTCTTGACTCTGGTCATTATATTCATCAGTTTTTTCAACAATATATATTTCAATGTACATGACGTCTTTTTTTCCATTAGTGTCAAACGTTAGTTTATATCTTATTGATTTCTATAAACTAAGATTTTTCCTGCTCAGATTTCTGCAGTACCAAACATTATTATAATTTCTGCGAATCGTAGATGGTTAATGTATTCTTTATTGATATGTATTCATTCAATTGGTTTTCTACTTGAAATTACTGGAAATAGTTACAAGACTGTCAAACCCTTGCACATAGTGTACAATACCAATGCAAAAGAGCTCATTATATTCTGCGATTTCCTAAATACAGGTAGTATATCGTGTGTGATTGGTTCATGACTGAATACATCTTTCTAAATTCTGTCTTCTTGTGGTTGGTTTTCCTCTAGTATAAATATGAATTATAATATTTATAGAAAATAGTTTCAGAACCTTTTCATCGATCATCGACCTGAACTAGAAAAAAAAATCTACTTGCTTTGTGTTGTTATTTTTGCCTTAAAAAATTTTTTTTTTGTTTTCAGCTGGAAGAAATGTTCTCCTCGGGTATTGCATTCTACAAGCAGAAGAAGGACGTCAAGACCCAATGGATTCGTGACAATGAATTAATGGGTTACATTGAAATGATGACTGAAAAGTAAATGATAATGATTCTTGAAAATTAATTGTTGCTTCTTTATTAGCTTCATTAACTGACATTTGCATTGGTATTAGTGTTGCATCTTTCATCACCATAAAGGGCATTAGCAGTAGGTGAAAATGGCTTCGTGACATCTCGTGATAACTGACGAAGGAATAATTCTTGCAGGTTCTCAACAGAAAATTACGAATTACATGAAAGTTTTGCCTTTAAACCAGGCATGTACAACTCGCCTGCAGAGGAACCGTCCTTTATGACAAGTGTGACACCCTTTTTTCAGCTCTCCCAGACCCTGTCTCAGAGGCTGATGACAATCCTCTCTCTGAGTCTGAGTTAAGTACATTTTTCAGGATATCATTACATCACGCTTGGCGCAAGGTGAGAAAGATCGGGATTTCTCTGCAAAGCATCCATGTTTTCTGGAATAGAAGTAAACTTAAGTAAGCTTAGAGAGATTAGAGACAGGGTCGAGAGATGACCTTGTTTTAGTAGGTTGTAATGCATGTTCGTTTCGTTTTCAACATTTCTGGTGTAGAATTTTAGCTGAAACACATATTACACCGCTTGAGTAGAATGTAGAAGAGAAATTTTTGTTCAGAGTTGCGTAGGGTCTTTACACCTTTATTAAGATAATGTCTCAAATTACAGTTTTCTGTCCCGCCAAATTCATATGCGTCACACAGAACTTTGTAAATTAACTGATTTGCCTTGGAATTAATAATCTGTTACATCAAAGGATCATATTATTATATCTATAACTATCTCTGTATCTATTTATTCATCTCTCTCTCTCTCTCTCTCTCTCTCTCTCTCTCTCTATATATATATATATATATATATATATATATATATATATATATATATATATATGTATCACAAATTGTTGGCTAATTTAGACTGCCTCTGCCCGTTATTTGGCGTAGGTTTAGATTTTTTATAGTGACGCCTCGAATGTTTACGTTCTCTCTTGAATATGTTGAGAACGAGAGAGGCTACTGCTGCTACAGCCTCAAATGCATATGACATTGTAAGTCCTGTCTGAGGACAGTATGGCAGCAATTTGGGTAGTTTTTGGCCACTCGGCGGTAATATCAAAGATAGAAAAGTGGCCAGCGGATATCGGGAGATAGCGGATATCGGGACCCTAGGTTCGTATGCCCGAACGCTGACCACTGTACTACCACCTCCCCT
Organism: Metacarcinus magister; assembly: GCA_029783475.1. NCBI lineage: Eukaryota > Metazoa > Arthropoda > Malacostraca > Decapoda > Cancridae > Metacarcinus > Metacarcinus magister. The sequence goes on from JAPQNM010000018.1 coordinate 11,259,259, forward strand.
CATATACATACATGTAAATATGCATACTAGCCATCCTTGTGCAGCAATGTTGCATTAAATGTGTTGTAATAAACAAACAAACTCCGCTGCTCACAGGAAAAAATGGAATTTCTGAGCAAGATTACCAATTTGGTACATGATTTCTTTAATAATTTATATTTTTTTTGTTTAGACAAGAATCGAGATTACTTCAAGAAGATGCACCAGAACAGTGCCACCGGGAAGAGCTCAAGTAATTACCGTTTCAACTATTACCCGGTGGCCTCCAATGGCAGAGATGATGTCACAGGATTCGGAGCTCACTCTGACTTCAGTACATTTACTTTTCTCTTCAGCAACGCCTCTGAAGGTTTTCAGGTAAGTGAACAGTGCCACAACAAAACCAAACACAACAGACTAGCCGAGCAGTGCCGTGGCCTTCTCTGCATCTCGTCTTGGTTCATTGAGTTCACTTCCAAGTGGCCAATGCTATGCCATAGAGGCTGTGGTCCAGCACAGGTGTTGTCAAAGTTGTTGCCGCAGAGTAACACCTGTCCAAGGCCAAGAGAGATGGAAAGGAAGGCCACGACGCGAGTCTTGGTATACGAGTAACTCTCGCGACACTTGTCATTGCTGCCACACTCCGCCATCCGCAGATTTGTGACTCAGCGGGACAGTGGATGGACGTGCCCTTCGTGCCCGGTACCGTGCTGCTAATAGCTGGGGAGTTCCTTCACAACTACTCTAATAAGCGATTCAATCCTGTGGTAAGTTTACCCTCGCGTGGGAAGTTAAGATATAAATATGCTGAGTAAAACCAGCACTACAATCCTGAGAGAGGGAAAGCAATGATACTGAAGATCAGTCAAGTTTCCATAATATTTCTTTGTTTAATATTACAACTGTGTAGTGAAAACCAGATTACCTTCATCGCTACCTTCCCATGCCTCCAGGTGCACCGTGTTGTACTGCCCAGAGAAACACACCCAGAACGACCCCCACGCATCACACTTGTCCA
>JAPQNM010000018.1:11267755-11277755 GCA_029783475.1 Metacarcinus magister
GCAAAAGGAAGGTGTCTAGTGAGCAGTGACTGATATAATTGTGAATGTAGCTAAATATTTCTTTCAAAAGTGCATGAGTAGTGTTAGTGTTAGTGTTAGTGTGTGTGTGTGTGTGTGTGTGTGTGTGTGTGTGTGTGTGTGTGTGCGTAAGTGCGTGCTTGCGTGTGTGTGTGTGTGTGTGCGTAAGTGCGTGCTTGCGTGTGTGTGTGTGTGTGTGTGTGTGTGTGTGTGCGTGCGCGCGTGCGTGTGTGCGTGTGTGTGTGTGTGTGTGTGTGTGTGTGTGTGTGTGATGGTACTCAACAGAACGAACAAATCCACAATACACATAATCGCTTTCTCTAACCATGCCGTTTTTTTCTTATTTTTCTTCTTCTTCTTAGTGTTTCTTAGTTAAGTTATCAGACAGCAGCTGAAAACACTGACAATCAACTAATTAACTAACAAATAATTCAATGTTTTGTAACATGAACCTTGTCACATCTAAACAGATCCACCACTCCAACTGAATTGCCCATAAAAATGTATAAAGAATTTGCCCCTGAGCTAGCTACCCCTCTCTGCTCCAGCATTAATGCCTCACTCTCACAAAATTCATGCCCCAGTGACTGAAAGACATCTTATGTAACCCCCATCCCTAAAACAACCAGTCTTCAGTCCTTAAATGATCTAAGACAAATCACCATCACTCCCCTCCCCAGCCTCATATGTGAAGATTTTGTCTTTGACTGGGCTTATTCAGACTTTAAAACATCCATAAATTCACAACAATTTGGAAATATGAAATCCTCCTCCACCACTCACTGCCTGGTCAGCTTCCTTGATTTTATACACAGCGACCTGGACAAAGGTAACACCTCTCTTGCTATTACTTTTGTAGACTTTAGGAAAGTATTTGATCTTGTGGACCACACTGTTGTCATCACCAAGGCCATATATATGGGTCTTCATCCCAACCTGATAGCGTGGCTGGCCGATTTCCTCAACGGGCGCCGGCAAGCTGTCCATTATCAGGGCTGTGTCTCCTCCTTTCAACACCTGACCTGCGGAGTCCCACAGGGCACCAAGATGGGGCCACTATGATTCCTCATTCTTATCAACGATACCCTCACTGACACCCCACATCGTTGGAAGTACGTGGATGACAGCACAGTTGGCATCACCGTCAACACCAGGTCCCCGGACTTCTCCCCTTTTCAGGCCACTCTTGACAGCCTACAGGCGTGGACAGGTGAAAAAAGTGTCTATCAACCACACCAAAACCGTGGTGATGCACTGTTGCACCTTGTCACGGGTTCAGGTTCTCTCCCTCCTATATGGTTGTAGTAACAATATTTTATTTATTGTGTGTAGAACTCGTGATGATAAATCTGTAGGATAATTACAAGCCTTCCGACACCAACCCCTATTCACTCACCTTCGGAGGCTCTGTATCGCCTAAGTTTTAAATCTAATGTACCCAGAGTGTTTGGCAAAGTAAACAAATAAGACAAGCTTCTTTAGTTTATTTAAATAAGCTCACCCTGAAAAAGAAGTCATCATTAAGACTCACACACCATTCACTCGCTAACCTGGCTATAAAACTTAATTGTAAGCCTTACGAGTTTCCTTACTCCACTTAAGAACTTCCTACTCTTAAGGATGTAGTGTGGGTGCGGGCGCGCGCGCGGGAGTAGGCGCGGGCGTGCGTACGCACGTGCAGGCGTGGGCGGCTCACGTGGGTTCACAAGACAACTCCACTCACCACCACTCTTCCACCTCAGCTCCACCGCCGGTTTCTTCTGCAAAGAAACTCCAAGAAACTCCACCTCTCTCCACATAGCTAGACTCAGCCTCTCCACTCAGAGACAACTCCACTAGCTAACTCTGGTAGCTGTACGTGGCGTCCACCTTGAACTCCACTCCACACAGCAAGACTCAGAGACACGTGGCGTCCACCTTGGACTCCTCTCCACATAGCAAGGCTCAGTCTCCACTCAGAGACGACTCCTCTTAGCTAAACTCCACCTCTCCACACAGCTAGACTCCACCTCTCCACTCACTAGCTCAGCCTCCACGTGGCTACCACACAGCTAAACTCCACCTCTCCACTCACTAGCTCAGCCTCCACGTGGCTACCACACAGCTAGACTCCACCTCTCCACTCACTAGCTCAGCCTCCACGTGGCTACCACACAGCTAAACTCCACCTCTCCACTCACTAGCTCAGCCTCCACGTGGCTACCACACAGCTAAACTCCACCTCTCCACTCACTAGCTCAGCCTCCACGTGGCTACCACACAGCTAAACTCCACCTCTCCACTCTCTAGCTCAGCCTCCACGTGGCTACCACACAGCTAGACTCCACCTCTCCACTCACTAGCTCAGCCTCCACGTGGCTACCACACAGCTAAACTCCACCTCTCCACTCTCTAGCTCAGCCTCCACGTGGCTACCACCTTGGCTGAGCTCCACGTGGCTCCACTTACCTTCACTCCACCTACTCACCACCAGTTTCTTCTCAAAGAAACTCCACGCAATTCCTCGCGCCACCACACAACTGCAGTCCACCCGACTAAGCAAGATTGCAATGGCGACGCGAGTAACAGCGTGGAAAAAGAATTTCACCCCCAAACCTGACCTCTCTCCACCGCCGCGCCACACAGACTGACCGTCTCGCGGCATGGGGTCAGCGCGGGTCGCCTCTACCGCGCCCAGGTCATGGACATGCCACAAGCTGCCAGACGGCGTCACTCTGGTTGTGTTAATTCGTATAACACAACCCCAATTTAACATGCGCGTAAATGTTACACATCATGCAACTATCCCTACAATTAAGTAGACCTGCTTGCATGCAGAAAATGTCTCCCAGCCTGATAATACCCCCCCATGGATATAAAGCATTTTGGGTTCTATCACACTCCTTGTCTGAAATGCTGCAATTTGATTGGTTCAGGCACGTCTTGTTTATGACGCACCCAAGGAATATTCCACGCCCGGGACGCCGTGACCTCGTCACGTAGACCAAACATTCCAAACCCATGACAAGCTCTCCTCTGTCTCGTAGGCCTAAAATTCCACCCATGACACACCTCCTCAGCAGCAGTGCCCCCTCCCCAGCTCGCCGTTGGCTCCCACCACTCCATATAAGGAGTGGAAAAGTATGAGGAAAAAGCGAAAGTAAAACATTTGCATGGTAACTGTCTACATACAGACATACACCCACCATTTGACCTAACTACACCCTAAATGGCCCGAACAATGAGGAGGCCCTAAAGAAATTCGGGGAAAGCCTTCTAAAACAATCTCGACACCGAAATCTACTCCCCCTCGATGCCCCTCGATGCCCCTCGATGCCCTCGTGCTACTAGACACAGGAACACACTAATCCCTATCAAAGCGGCGAGGACCGACTGTTTTAAGAAGAGTGCGATCCCCTCAATAGTACGCACCAAGTGCTAAGCACTAAGTGCTGCCAAACATGGCAACGATTCGTTTTACATGCTCAATGTAAGGTGAAGAAGCCTGGGTAGGAGACTGTAGGAGGAGTAGCTGGAGGAGAAGAAGGCACGGCGGTCGCATCGTGTGTTACTTGACATGACTGGCAACTCATCTTACTTAAATAACCTGTCTCGGCACCAATGCCAAACATTCAGTCGACTTCAGAACGCCGTGAACGTCAGACAGGACCTGATGTAAGTGTGTTATCGGTATACTTTACAGTGTGTGTGTGTGTGTGTGTGTGTGTGTGTGTGTGTGTGTGTGTGTTTGTACGTCATACATGAAGAAAAAAAAAAACGAGTCACGTACGATCACTGTTAGAGGTAATGTTGAAGGTAGCCTTCAGCAGACACTACTTAGTCATGTGATATTCCACTTTATTTACTCTTCACCGGAAATGTACGTGTGTCGTTAATCTACAGAACGATTATAGGGACGTGGACAGATTATATGTACTATTGGCTGCATGTTTGTCCATATATTATATCCCTGGCAAGGCGACACATCCCATTACCATTCATGGTACCATCACTTACGGGAGATTACTCTCACGTAGACCTCTGAATTGAAATAAAGAGACCATTAAAAGTTTGGATTTTCATCATGACTTGTGAGAGGCTTTGGAGGAAGCTGAAGGTCACCATAATCATGTTGAGAGTTTTATGTGGTGAAAATGAGATACAGTATAAAAAACACTGGAATAGATACATCCTCGTCCTTTATTACAAGACGATAGAGGTAACTCCCTCCACCAAACAGTCTCTCTACAGCCTATACGGTTGAGTGCAAGTTTCCCTTGTCTACTTCCTTATCTCTAGGTTTGGAACTTTGGACCCAGCGTTCCGACACATTGGCGCTTCCCATATTCAAAACATTATGTGCTCTCACACGATTATAAATGTCTTTATTGTAATTTATTTTTCAGTGTGTGTTGCAGCATCGTGAAACCCTTTTCCTATATCATTAACCGTTGGCACCAGTAGGCATATGGAGGCACAGATGGACTTGCCTCGCCTGGCATAAGCCAATCGTAAATCCTTCACATTAGTCTAGATCAGCGGTTCCCAAACTTTTCAGGCCACGTACCACCTTCCAGGATATGACCGAGTCCACGCACCCCCCTCCTACTGCCACCACCATTTTTGCTACCGTTTACTAGTAATTGCATGCATCACATTATCATTACGTTTATACACCTCACATGTTTATTCATTTTAATAATTAACACAATGATATCCCTCCTATCAGTTGTTTATAACATATGAATCTCATATCTTACAAATATAAGTAAGAAATTATACCAGTTACAAAGAGGAGATTTGTTAAAAAAAATTATGTTACTGATAATATGCCAGCGCTTACCTGTTAGTAATTAGTGGGATGGATGAGCCTGCATTTCAGCACACAGGTCATCAAAGTTGGGAACAACTGAAGAAAGTTTCACTCTCAGATCTTTCTCAGCATCCATCCTTTGGCGATACTTCGTCTTCACAGCTGTGAGTGCAGAAAAGCCAGCCTCACAGAGGTATGTTGTGGCAAAGGGCATCAACACTCTCAATGCTCGCTTGGATAAGTCAACATAATCTTCCATGATTTGTGCCCAGAAATCCACGAGTGGTTTTTGTTTGAACTGTATTTGCAGTTCTCCATCACATGACAACTCCAGTAGCTGTTCCTGTTCCTTTAGTGACAGATGTGTGATTGGGAGAGAAGCTTCGAATGGGTTGCGTATCCAAGTATATGATGGGTCCCTGGAAGGAAAGTATCTTCGTAGCTGCTCGCTCAGTTGTTTGAGGTGTTCAAGAATAAGACTCTTCACGCACTTTTTCAAGACAATTTCACTTGTTTCATTGAAGTCATGTAGCAATGGAAAACACTGAATGGAGCCTGACTCTACACATCTTGACCAAAATGCTAGTTTTTTTATCATTGCTTCAACCTTGTCTTCTGTGTTAAACACTGTGGAGTTGACACCCTGGAGACTCGAGTTCATTTCATTCAACACTGAGAAAATGTCTGCCAAGTATCCAAGTTTTTGCAGCCATTTTTCATCATGCAGGCAGGAAGACAAATCAAATGAGTGGTCCACAAAAAACTGTTGAACTTCACATCGAAGCTCAAAAAGTCTTGTCAGAACTTTGCCTCTGGATAACCACCGCACTTCTGTATGCAAAAGTAGTGTCTCATGTTCACTGCCCATTTCGTTGCACAGAACTTTGAAAATCCTTGAATTCAATGGGCGAGCTTTGATGAAGTTGACCATTTTCACTGAATCATTAAGAACAGACAGCAGCTCAGCTGGCATATTTTTTGAAGCAAGAGCCGCTCTGTGAATACAGCAGTGAACCCAGGAAACTGAAGGAACAATTTTCTTAATAAAAGCTACAAGCCCTTTATGTTTCCCTGTCATTGACTTTGCTCCATCAGTACTTATTCCTACACAGCACTCCCATTCAATTCCATTGTCTTTCATGAAATTGTTGATCAGATTAAAAATGTCTTCTCCAGTTGTACGAGTGGCAAGAGGCCGACAAAACAAAAATTCCTCATGAACTGTGCCATTATATAAGAAACGAACATAAACCAAAAGATTAGCCAGATTTGCAATATCTGTTGATTCATCAATCTGCAGGGAGTAAAACTCACTGTCCTTGACACGACTTACCAGCTGGCAGAGAATATTTGAAGACATACTGTCAATGCGGCGGGCCACAGTGTTGTTGGAAAGTGGAATCATATCCAGCTTTTTCGCTGCCTTTTCCCCAAACATGCAGTTTACCAAGTCTTTTGCCACTGGCAAGCATACATCTTCCGCGGTCGTGTGTGGCATTCCTTTTTTTGCTAAATTGTAGCTAGCAAGGTATGATGCTCGTAGAGCGTCCTTGCGAGATCCAGTACCTGAATATGATGCCAATAGTTGTTTGTTTTTTCTTAATTCTTTCAATTTACACTTGAAAAAATCTACTGGCTTGTCTCTCAAGTTGTTATGTTTTGTTTGCAGATGGCGACGTAAATAAGAGGGCTTGAGACAGCTGTTAGCTAGAACTTCACTACAAAGAACACATTGTGGACTTGGTTTTTCAGCATCACCAATCCATGTAAACCCCAATGCGATATAGCTTTCATCATATCTGCGTTTTTTACTTTTCTTTTCACATTCGTCAGCTCTATCTTTCTGACTCAGTTGGTCTTGTTGTTCATTCTGCGCCTTCACTCCGCTCTGTCCCTCTGCTTCACCCTGCTGTTCCATATCATGTTGTTCCACCCTGTGTCTTTTTCCCTGTGTTTCTCTCCGGCCTTCTTCATCAGTAACATCAGTGGCACTCGCCCCACCTTCACCAGACAATATGGTCAAGGCTTGCTTTTCAGGATTTTTCTTTCCTGACAGTTTCCCTGTTTTCAACCAAATATCCATTTCCGGTATTTGAACGAACTTGTAATCTTAACACCTTCCCTCTATGAATGCAACTGACAGACTACCAGGCCCGTTAAGAGTCAGTCCTCCGAGGCTCGGGCAACTGATCAGGTATCGGACGTGTCAAGTTCGGGTACAGTACTGAGTACGCACACGCACACACACACTCACACTACAGCACTGACTGCATGAGAGTATCTTATAACGAGACAAATGGTAGCAATAGACGTGTCATTTATCGATAAGCATTACATGAGGGCACTATGGGTGTAAATAGCAATACTATAAAAATCTACGTGGCATCACGTCTGAGTGGGTGATGAAGAGGAGGTGGTGCGAGACAGCAAGCAGCTGACTGTGTCTTCTCTCGCCCAGGCATGATGACACATAGCATTTTACAGTATTGCTATTTACAACCATAGTGTCCTCATGTAATGCTTATCGATAAATGACACGTCTATTACTACCATTTGTCCCGTTATAAGACTTAGGGAATAATGTCACATTTTCACATGTATCATCCAAGATTCGAGGAGTAAGGTACGGTATTAAAATTTGGTCAGTGCTTTTAAATTTCGTCCATTAATTACGAGTTTTGAGAACACAATGTATGAAACTCCGCGCGATAACTATCAGAATTGAATGAAAATCCGCCATTACAGATTTTTTCTTGCGCACCCCCAGCAATCATCTCACGCACCCCCAGGGGTGCGCGCACCACAGTTAAGTTATCAGACAGCAGCTGAAAACACTGACAATCAACCAATTAACTAACAAATAATTAAATGTTTTGTAACATAGACCTTGTCACATCTCCACATATAGATAAATATAATCTTGATACCCGAAATTTTTAAGGTACTTTGATCTAGACTCTAGATCAAAGTACCTTAAAAATTTCGGGTATCAAGATTATATTTATCTATATGTGGAGATGTGACAAGGTCTATGTTACAAAACATTTAATTATTTGTTAGTTAATTGGTTGATTGTCAGTGTTTTCAGCTGCTGTCTAATAACTTAACTAAGAAGAACTAAGAAGAAGAAGAAAAATAAGAAAAAACGGCATGGTTAGAGAAAGCGATTATGTGTATTGTGGATTTATTCGTTCTGTTAGTACCATCACACACACACACACACACACACACACACACACACACACACACACACACACACACACACACACACACACACACACACACACACACACACACACACAAGTGTATCTGTGTAACCAAGTGCATTAAATTGTACTCAAAAGCTTGAATATCAGGTAACACTTTTATCTATACTTTCAAGGACAAGCATAGGATGGATGTCGATAAATATAAATCTACATGATAAGCCATAAGTTGTGGTGCGTAGTGGTGTGTCTTACTAATTAAAATATTAAAACCCTCATGTTCCATCCCATTCACCCATTCTCTCTCTCTCTCTCTCTCTCTCTCTCTCTCTCTCTCTCTCTCTCTCTCTCTCTCTCTCTCTCTCTCTCTCTCTCTCTCTCTCTCTCACTGACATTCATACTATGCCCCAAAGTCGTCACCTTTTCTCTAACAACATTGATTGTCCGTTTAGGGGCCAATCTGAATGTCAAAATGTACGAGCTGGAAATGTTTCGTTTCTTACAGTCAGGTGACAGAACCAACAGCAACATCATGCAGAGCGAGGCGCCTCCCTGCACCAAGGTGCCCACGGTGGACCTGGGTGAGCTAGGTGAGTGCCAGGGTCACACTACCACCCTTCAGGAGGGACACTTTGACAAACATTGCCTAGTCTTTACGTAAGGTTTGGTTTACTTGATAAACGTTTTGAAAAACTCTAATAACGACCACTACCACCACGATAAATGTGTGAGGTAAGCCCTGTGCAGGGTAGGACCTGAATCACGTGACCCTCCCTTTCACCCTGCAGGCGTGCACCACGCTGAGGAGCCCAGCCAGCAGGAATGGGACCGGGTGATGCACGAGATTGATCACGCCTTCAGCAGTATAGGATGTGCCTACCTCACCGGCCACGGCGTGCCTGACAACCTGGTAAGAATGTGTGTTATGTGTTGAGGTTCAAGGAGGACGATCAGTGTTTTGTAGATCTGACGCGTGGGAACATTGGATGTGTGTGTGCATGAACAGCACACATAATACATCATGGTTAGGCTCTGGCTGCCTACCACCACCGCCATCAATACTGGCAGCTTCTTATCTGCCATCTTTTCGTCTGTTTAAGTTTACTTAATTAAGTCTTCCGATATCGTCTCCCTTCTAATCTATTATAATAAGTCCCTGTTACCCATATTCAGCACCACCACCACTTGTACCCCTATCATCACTATTATCTATATGTCCATGAAAAAACTAGATATTACCCTTGTTGAAGCACTCCACTCTAGTGGCTAGCGGTCGGGCATACCAGCTCAGGGTCCCGCGTTCGAGCCTCGGCACGGGCTGGCCACTTTTCTTCGTTACTACCGCCGAGTGGCCTAAGATCACCCACATGCTGCCATAACACCATCCTCGCCGGGACTGCAACGTTATATGCGCGAGGAGCTTCCGCTGGCAGCATGAGCCTATCAATAAGAAGAAACAAGGCGTCACTTAGAAAATCTAACCCTCGCTACTAACGGGCGGAGGCCAATCATCTAAGGTCTCCCTGAAGCCTACCGGCGCCATAGATAAAAGATAAAAAAAAAAAAATCTGTTATGATTTGCCTCCAAACTTTTCTTTCTTTTCATATCCTGTTTGGCCTCTCATTCTATATTCTTACTGTCTTCTAGGGTTGGGTCACTATGTATTTTTCACCATCTCTTATCTACTCTTTTAACCACATGACATGGCCATGTCAGGATTTTTTCATTGTTACGAACACGGCAAATGATGCGATGATCCGTGTAATGATGAGTGTAACGGTTAGGCTGTAATGAGGAGTTTTTGTCAAAGTATTTCAATTTTTTCACACAACAGGGATAGAAAAAAAAGCAGATATAAAGCCTTCTATGAGGTATATATAATTCTTATGATTTGGGATATCGCATCCATACTCGGGAGAGTAAGTGACTCTCACACAGCAGCGGCAACGCCCCTTTAGGAATGGTGGAGGGACGTCCACTCGC
>JAPQNM010000018.1:11282755-11287755 GCA_029783475.1 Metacarcinus magister
GCTGTCGATCATGAGTCCAACACGTGATCCTCCAAACAATAATGAATTTTACACATGTGCACGCACGTACACACACACACACACACACACACACACACACACACACACACACACACACACACACAGTCACACACACACACACGCACACTCACACGCACACGCACACACACGCACACGCACACGCACACACACACACACACACACACACACACACACACATACACACACACACACACACACACACACACACACACATGTCGATCATTTGATAATAATGATTCTTTTGAAATTACAAATCTGACTTTGCATACGATATGAAAGCCATTGTGTCTTGGACGTATCTTTATCCGTTAGTTAAGCGTCAGTGTCTTCTCCAATTAGACTCTGGTCGTCTGTACCATTATGGTTTATGTACTGTTCTATACTCCATTGAATGAAAGTTTTATGCGCAATTAATCACATTTAATGGCATTTAAAGAATATATAAAACGAAAAGTTAGATCTTTTTATTTTTTCACATGCTATATGTCAGTGGAATGCACTCTAAAAAAAAATTATTATATATTGTTGATTTCGTATAAGTTTGCCGATGGGGGTTACAAAAACGTACCAGTATCCTCACGAATCGCCTCTCATATAGTGATTTCACAACCTATTGCAGCAGGTGAATCCATAGAAAATGTTTCTGCTACATTCGAGCTTAGCACCAGCACTTACAGAGCTTATCAAATGAGAATATATGAATACATGAGAATACATGAGAAGAACAGACACCAAAAGACCTATTGGTCTATAACTAGGGTATCTGTTGGACTACATACTACTACAAGTACACTAAGAGTTTGATAACAGGATAGAACAGAACAAGGCTCTCTCGCCACCCTCCTCTCCCTCCGGCAACATGCCGGCAGGAAAAACAGATAGAAGGGAACACCATGACCTTGTAGAAAACATGGCCATGGACATTTTATAGTAAAGAATGAAAATAGAGGAGGATACTATACTATATTATACTATACTAGGCTACTATACTATACTATATTATAACTAGACTAGACTACCACTAATCATGGTACATCCTGGATGGGGAATAACATTAATATTGTATTAATTGCTGCCACTACACTTCTCATCTGAAATATAAGGACACCAGGTTATTTTCATAGACTTAAGTTTAATAGATGTTCATAATATTTATTCTAAATCGTATGCACATAGCAAATGGGAACTAGTGAAGTAGACACAGACCAGAAGGACTCATACTGTAACTGTTGTACAGGTAGAGATGCGATTCTCGTTTACATCGGATCAGGGGATCTCTCAGTACCCCGACAACCAACAGCTGCAGCCCCCCACCAGTCTGAGTCACTCTACAGTCTACACCATGAATCCCTTGATTATCGGAAAGGTTGATTTCATAGACATAAGTTTCACAGATGCTCGCATTGTTTACTCTAAATCATATGGACATATCAAATGGGAACCAATGAAATAGACACAGACCAGAAGGATTCATACTGCAACTGTTGTTCAAGTAGATTTGCGATTCTAGTTTACTTCGGATAACGGGCACCAGTACCCTAACAACCAACAGTTTCAGCCCCCTACCAGTCTGAGTCACTCTACATTATGAATCCCTTAATTACCTTTTTCAAGGTAAACCTGTTTCTCGGAAATATTTGTCTAATCTGGATTTGAAAATGTCTATAGTTTTAGAACTAACTACTGATGCTGGGAGTCTGAGAGAGAGAGAGAGAGAGAGAGAGAGAGAGAGAGAGAGAGAGAGAGAGAGAGAGAGAGAGAGAGAGAGAGAGAGAGAGAGAGAGAGAGAGAGGAGAGAGAGAGAGAGAGAGAGAGAGAGAGAGAGAGAGAGAGAGAGAGAGAGGGGGGGGGAGGGGGGGGGGTCATGCACAAAACATTGTAAGCGGTATCTTTTTCATCTTAATTTTTTCGCAGTTTTTTATGGAGTATCTAAGCTTGATTAGCGTTCATTACTCATTACTGTTGTTGATAAATGTATCTTCTTAGAATCTCCTTTCCATTATATCAAAAAGGAGATAGCCTCGAGCAGGTCGTTGCAATCTTCCTTGCCAATCACTCCCTCCCATCACCAAGGTGTTGCCACAACGCCATGCATACGTCATATATATGTGTCAGTTATGTTGGCCATGACTCATTCTGCCATCAGCCATTGCAGGTGTCAGCGGAGACCAAGTGGTGAGTGTGTCCCTCCAACTCTACACTACACTCTCGTGCCCACGCAGCGTCTCGTAGGAAGTTCCTAATCTTTAATGGTACGTAGTAGTGTCTGGTGAAGTTCGGTTGGTCCTCGGCGTTTGGCTCTACTCAACGTTACAGTGCAGGGTTGGGTCCAAGTACATGTAGTACTTGTACTTGGACTTGAACTTAAGTACATATTTTCATGTACTTGTACCTGTACTCGGTGTTCAAAATGTTACTTGTACTTGTATTTGTTCTTGTACTTAGACCAAAAGTACTTGAAAAATACTAAGTAGCTACATTCAAATACAAACAAATACATTGTTTCTAATCAAAAGTTATATACTGTATATAGATTCTAGCGAACTTTGTGTTGATACTATTGGGTAAATACGTACATGAGTGTTATGATATTGTAGTGTAATATAGGATAAAGGAGCAAATTATGTAGTATTTTCTTAATTGGTAACATGCTACAGTAGACACCGTCCAGACGGCCAGATGCGTTTATTTACTGTAACGCTTCACTCTCCACTCCTTCACCTTGTACTTGTACTTGTAGTTAAGTACAATGACATGTACTTGAACTTGAACTTGAACTTAAGTACATAGCAAAGTGACTGTACTTGTACGTGTACTTGAAAAATGTCGAGGTACTTGGACTTGGACTTAAGTACAGTCGCCTGTACTTAGACCCAACCCTGTTACCGTGGAAGATATCTCACAAAACAGTATTTTTATGTATGCGTTTGTTCCTCATAGTCGTTTGGGAGACAGAACTAGTAACTGACGCAGCAGAAATAGCAATTACAGAACCAACAGCAGCACCACAGGTGTAGCAGCAGCAGCAGTAGCAACAGCAGAAACAGAACCAAAAACTGCAGCAGCACCACCACCACCACGACCACCACCACCACCACCACCACCACCACCAGACGGAGCAGCAGCAGCAGCAACATCATGCAGAGCGAAGCGCCTCCCTGCACCAAGGTGCCCACGGTGGACCTGGGTGAGCTAGGTGAGTGTCAGGGCCACACTACCACCTTTCAGGAGGGACACTTAGAGTTCCTTTAAAGTTACCTTTGACAAACATTGCCTAGTCTTTACGTAAGGTTTGGTTTACTTGATAAACGTTTTAAAAAACTCTAATAACGACCATTACCACCACGATAAATGTGTGAGGTAAGCCCTGTGCAGGGTAGGACCTGAAGCACATGACCCTCCCTTTCACCCTGCAGGCGTGCACCACGCTGAGGAGCCCAGCCAGCAGGAATGGGACCGGGTGATGCACGAGATTGATCACGCCTTCAGCAGTATAGGATGTGCCTACCTCACCGGCCACGGCGTGCCTGACCACCTGGTAAGAATGTGTCTCAGGCACGATTTTGCTTTGATATTAGCGTTGAAAATTGTTATAACTGGTAAAGGTGGTGATGGTGTTGGTGTTGGGGGAGGTGATGCTGGTGATGGAGGTGTTATCACAGAAGGTGCTGGTACTGGTGGTTTAATGTTTCAGGTCAATGAAATGCTGTCCTGCGGAGCTGATTTCTTCAAGATGGATAAGGATGCCAAAATCCGCTGGGCTGAGGACAGAAGCATATATGGATACACTCTGATTGATTCTGAAAGGTGAAAATACTTCAAGTAAATTGTTAAATGAAAGGTATTACTTGAAATGAACAATGAAGAGCATCTTTGCATTTATTTATATCCGATGACCGTTGAATATCATGTGAAAATGGTTTGAAAATATCTCGACCTGAACGTTTGTACAGGTATGGCGGCGCTGGTCCTGAGCTGCACGAAACCTTCCTCATTAACTCACACAATATCAGTGACCGCTGCATGGAAGTCCTGCCATTTATGACGCCTTTGGTGTCACTTCATCAGCATATTCACGTCCTCTCTCGGAGGTTGTTGACCACCTTCGCCCTTAGTGTTGGTAAGCTCAGTCACCAAACCCTCTCCAGGTGAGAGTGAGCCTGATGGTAGCTTCTGGAGGCTTCACACTAGAGAATCTATGGTCAATGTTCACAATTGGATTGAAAAAATCCTTCAAGAGAAATCAAGCATAACACGATTGCATTGTAAGTTTGAGGTCCCAGATCACTTGTTCTGAAAAGGCAATGGCTATGAAATATTCATGGAATATGTTTTGAGCCGTAAAAATAGACAATTTTCATTATTGCTATTCAATCTGTTATGTATGTAATTATGTATTTTTTAAGGCAAGAATACAGATTACTTCATGAACATGCACCGGGATCGCGACACCAAGAAAAGCACCAGCTATTACAGCATGAACTACTACCCAATGGAAACAAACAGTCGAGAGGATGTCACGGGACTCGGTGCTCACGTTGACTCGACGTCCTTTACCTTTCTCTTCAGCAACGTCAGAGAAAGTTTTCAGGTAAGTGAACAGTGCCACAACAAAACAAAACACAACAGACTAGCCGAGCAGTGCCGTGGCCTTCTCTGCATCTCGTCTTGGTTCATTGAGTTCACTTCCAAGTGGCCAATGCTATGCCATAGAGGCTGTGGTCCAGCACAGGTGTTGTCAAAGTTGTTGCCGCAGAGTAACACCTGTCCAAGGCCAAGACAGATGGAAAGGAAGGCCACGACGCGAGTCTTGGTATACGAGTAACTCTCGCGACACTTGTCATTGCTGCCACACTCCGCCATCCGCAGATTTGTGACTCAGCGGGACAGTGGATGGACGTGCCCTTCGTGCCCGGTACCGTGCTGCTAATAGCTGGGGAGTTCCTTCACAACCACTC
>JAPQNM010000018.1:11290255-11350255 GCA_029783475.1 Metacarcinus magister
AGTTTTGTAGAAGTGTTTTGTCTGCCACCCTTGTTTGAATTTGGTTTGGTTACTGAGGAGTCCTGTGTCTCTTTATATATATATATATATATATATATATATATATATATATATATATATATATACATATATATATATATATATATATATATATATATATATATATATATATATATATATATATACATACATATATATATATATATATATATATATATATATATATATACATACATATATATATATATATATATATATATATATATATATATATATATATACATACATATATATATATATATATATATATATATATATATATACATATATATATATATATATATATATATATATATATACATATATATATATATATATATATATATATATATATATATACATACATATATATATATATATATATATATACATATATATATATATATATATATATATATATATATATATATATATACATACATATATATATATATATATATATATATATATATATATACATACATATATATATATATATATATATATATATATATATATACATATATATATATATATATATATATATATATATATATATATATATACATACATATATATATATATATATATATATATATATATATATATATATATACATATATATATATATATATATATATATATATATATATATACATACATACATACATACATATATATATATATATATATATATATATATATATATATATATACATATATATATATATATATATATATATATATATATATATACATACATACATACATACATACATATATATATATATATATATATATATATATATATATATATATATATACATATATATATATATATATATATATATATATATATATATGTATGTATGTATGTATGTATGTGTATATATATATATATATATATATATATATATATATATATATATATATATATATATATATGTACTCTCTTTGTGTTTCCTGTGTAAGCTACTTACTCTCTTCGTGCTCTTTGTGTGCTAAACTCATTTTTCCATCCCTGACTGATCTCTTAACACGCTTCTAAGTTGAGAAGTCAGTGCCTATGACCTCTTGCATCACCTGATTCGTATGTGACCCAAAAAGGTGTGTAACATTATACAACATTTAGTTTACGGTTTCACTGAAGTGTTATTATTGGTCTACATTTATAATGATGTATTACTATACCCAAAATAAGTTACTATATTTATATCCATAACAATATAGGTCCTCTTATCATTGTACTTTTATATAATTTTATCTATGCAATTCAGCAACTAGTATAAAAATCTCTTTAAAGTACCTTACATGATAATAATAATAATAGTAATGATAGTAATAATAGTAATGATAGTAGTAATAGTAGTAATAATAATAATAATAATAATAATAATAATAATAATAATAATAATAATAATAATGATAATAATGATAATGGCCTCGGGATGTGTATTTTCCCTTCCTTTGCAGTGCCGTTGACGTGACAGGGTGGCGAGAGAGGTTGGTGAGAGCCGTGTCCCCGCTGCAGACGGTGGAGGAGGCCCGGGCAGGTGAATTCACGCCTGCTCGCTGGGCATCCCACCACCAGGACCAACACAACCACGCCCAGGACCTCCTGCAGCGCTCGGAAAAGTCAGTTCACCTCCATCACTCAGATTACCGTTGATGTACAATATTGACGACTTACTGATGAATCAATGCAAGGAACAGTATGGTAGTCTACAATTTGCGTTTTTAATACGTATCTCTTTTTTTTTATGAAACGTTTGATTATAGATAACAACAAACCACTGTCAATTGTTATAATGTTGTGAAGTTGTAATTTTGTTCCTTCTTCCTAATACTTTGGAATTTACGAAAGTCTGGGTTGTAAGTTAGTTAAAAATTCAGGTAAACAATTAATTATTCTGATGACATATTTGACAAACGACTACAATATGAAGATTAGTAGGTGAGATTAGCTTGTAACTTTATACCTTATTCTCCTTCTCTTCCTTCTCCTTTGTACTCCTCCTCCTCCTCCTCCTCCTTCTTTTCCTCCTTTTCCTTTTCCTCCTTCTTCTCCTTGTACTCCTTCTTCATCTCCTTCTTCCTCTGAGGCTGCGTGGTCAGAGTCGCCGCATTGAGAGCTACACAGAGGAGAGGACACAGTCAGCAGAGAGCTCGGTAACACAGGGACTGGATCACCGCCTCGCCTCTACCCTGGAACTCCGCACTCACCTCCACCACGCCATCAATAACACTATTGACGAACTTTCCCTCCAGAACACCATGAAATCCCGGCTGCAGGTGAGGTTTTATTATTAAAGGTGTCTTCGTTGTCCATGTATTGAGAAAATTTAGTGAATGGTCCAAATAAATGAAGTTCTTAGGTGGGAACCGTTGATTGATTTCAAGTTGTTTATTTATTTTTTCCTTATTTTATCTCTATCTATTTATCTATCTATTTCTCTAAACGTAATGTTCTGTTTAATCAATTCACTTAGTTAAAAGCGTACTCTGAGATGGTATGGTTGTGAGTTTTTCTTCTCCTTCTTTTCTTATATAATGAGTTCCCTTCCTTTCCCTTCCATCTCAGGTGTCGTTGTTCGCGCTGGAGCTGCCGGAGAGGAACAACGAGGAGTGCATCAACATACGCAGGTTTCGGTTTGGTGTCGACAGAACAAGAGACCCCGTGGTGTTCTCCCTCAATAAGGTAATGTAAAAACAGTCACTATGCTTGTATTATTATTTTTATTATTATTGTTATTATTATTGTTATTATTGTTATTATTATTATTATTATTATTATTATTATTATTATTATTATTATTATACGACCATCTGCGCAGACGTATGTATGCCTTGTTATTATTTTTTTCGGGGGAGAAACTGTTCTGTACATAAAGAGTGAGAGAGAGAGAGAGAGAGAGAGAGAGAGAGAGAGAGAGAGAGAGAGAGAGAGAGAGAGAGAGAGAGAGAGAGAGAGAGAGAGAGAGAAGAGAGAGAGAGAGAGGAGAGAGAGAGAGAGAGAGTGAGAGAGAGAGAGAGAGAGAGAGAGAGAGAGAGAGAGAGAGAGAGAGAGAGAGAGAATAGAAGAAAAAATATTACGTGGAAAAAATAAGATAGTAATATAGGTTAGAATGAATATTCGTAATAATCTGTCATAAAATTTTTTTAAAAAACCACCTTCTATTATTCTTTTAACCATTACTCTTACACCGCGCCCTCAAATATAGATAAGATACAAAGGTCACTGTCCTCCTATTCTCTAAACCCTTGTCTTATTTCCGTGATGTGAGTGAGTGTCATGATGGAAGGTATAACACAAGTGTACCTGTTTTTTTTTCTCTCTCTCTTTCTTTCACTTTTTTTTTATCTATTTTATCAATCTGTCCTCCTTAATGATAAAGACACTAAATAAGCAAGTAATGTAACTCTGTATATAGATAATCCAGAACTCTTGTTGTATATTCTTCATCCTTCTTTCTTCCCTTCATTCTTTCCTTGCTTCTTTCTATCTCACTCTGAACCTCCAATGAATCGAACAGGAAAATGAAACCCTAAGGACGGGTCGAAGCCTCCTGACGCAGACGTTGAAGGAGACGGAGGCGCAGATCAGCCGTCTGTTGGAGGTGAAGCGTCTGCTGGAACACGACTGGTCCGACAAACAGGAGGCCTTCCAGCTGGATCATTTTGCTGCCAAGCTGGCTAACGACCGGGTCAAGGCGCAGTTTAAGGTGACTGGTGGAAGTGTTGTTGTTATTGTTGTCGCTGTTTTAAGAAGAGGAGGAGGAGGAGGAGGAGGAGGAGTGTTTGTGGCAAAGGTCGTATCTAGTATCTACGCGTGTAACAAATGGGTTGCTGATACTGCCTACTACTACTACTGGTGTTGTTGACGTGATGGGATACATGTTTTCTAGAATAAAATTTTTAAAAAAGGCAATTATCTCCTATTCACAAACAAAAGTCTCACCGTATTGAATATAATTATCAGGCAAGTGTGGGGTCTGATAGATGGTGCTCGTCAAGTACTTAGACCTGTGTACTTGTTTTTGTATTATAATAAAAAATAACCTAATCACTACCAGTCATAAATAAAAGGGTACTGACCGTGACTAATAGTATGAGTGCAATACTATATGTACTTATGTTTTTTTTTACATTAAAGAATCAAGACAGTCAGTTATAGGAGGAGAGTTGATGAGACGAAAAGCTTTAGACTCCACCCAGTTTAGTAAAACTGTGTGAGTTGAACCTTCCCAGACATGAGAACCATACTCCATACACGGACGGATAAGTCCCCTGTACAGAGTAAGCAGCTGGGAAGGAGAGAAAAATAGACGCAGACGCCCTAGGACACCTGACTTCTTGGAAGCTGATTTAGCAAGAGTAGAGCTATGAAATTGCCAGTTTAGATTTTTAGTAAATGATAGACCGAGTGTGTTTAATGTGGAGGAGAGGGGCAGTTGAGTGTCATTGAAGAAGAGTGGATAGTTATCTGGAAGGTTGTCCGAGGTGAGTGATTATCTGCTACTCTGAGGTGAACGACTTTGTTGGACAAGGGTAAACAGTGCCAGTGCTTAGATAGGAATCCACAGCCAGGAAAACACTGTAGTAAGTAAGTCGTCATACTCTTAGTACACTATATATGTTTGTTACCATTCAGGACCAACGACACACTTCCTTCTTCCTGCAGGCTGTGTCGGCGGCCCTGAACGAAGGAGTATCCGTCCCAGACACGTGGAGTCATCGCAGCAGGGAGCACTTGGATGTGTGTAAACGAGAGATAACAATGGGCAGTCAGCTGAGAGGCGCCGCAGACCAGGTGGGACTCACGGAAAGTTAATGTATTGTACGCATGTAGCACCAACTTCCATATTATAGACATTTGATATGAAAATGAGACTGACCGAAGATCACAAATCATACTTCTAGATATATAAAAAAAAATAAGTTAAATGCCGCTTCACACACTCATACATACACACATTTTCACGGAGTTTTTTTTATTTTTCTTGCCCTCTTATATCAATAACACAACTCCTTTTAATAATAAAACGCCTTTACAACATTACGCAATCAAAACCATCGTTATAGAAACTGGAAGCAAAGCAGAAAAAAAGAAGAGATGAAGGGACAGCATCATGAAGGCATCTGCGAAGAAGTGAAATAGATGAAGAAAAAAAAAGCAGATATCATAACATCCCTCTCTCCCTCCCTCCCTCCCTTCCTCCTTCCCTCAAACAGGCGCTCCGGGACGTGGCAAGGGACGCAGAGGACACAGCCGAGGGAGTCGATGTGGCGCTGAACACTCGCATCGCTGAAATGAACGAAGCCAAGGCGAGACTCACGGAGAAGGACGGCAGGGTGAGCCTCAGGGCACCTCCTAAGAACGCAGCTAGTCTCACTACCTTCCAAGAATTAGTCTCGTTGCAGGATTCATTAATATACAGAGGAATGGTAGTTTGCTGTACTGGATTAGGATTAACAACTATGTATGTAAAACATTTCGCAAAAGGGCTCACGTTTACGGTTATGTGAAGGGAATTATCAGTATTTGTTCTATATTTTTGTTTCTCTCTCATTATTTCTTAATAAATTGCATTTTTACATCTTCCTTTCATTCAGCTGCGCCAGGAAATAGCACAGGAGGAGATTAGCATCGCGTCGCTGCGCCAGGCTCTTCAGGACAAGGAGTCGCCTCTTCAGGTGGCGCAGAGCAGACACTGGACGCGTTCCTTCAGGCCTGGCGCCGACCGCTGCCTTGATCAACCCCACTTCAGGTATTGCGTGTAGCTGCGCGGAGGTGTAATATTGGTTACTACTTCTACTACTGCCACTGCTACATCTGCCATGGCTCTCATTCTCCCTCAGGCTGAAGGACGAGCTTGAAGAGATACCGCGGAGTATAGAGTCGCTTCGAGAACGTTTAAGGGCTAGCGAGGATACTTTAGAGGACTTGCATCGCCTTCACGAGGACTTCGCCAAAGACATCCTCCACCGGGAACACACGCTGAGCCTGGAGCGTCGATGTGTCACCGTCAGAAGCGTGCGACAGACTCAGGAGAAGCTGCAAGGACTGTGATGATGATGATGGAGCAATGACGCTTCTGCCAGTCAGTCAGTCAGTCAGTTGGAGAGTGGACAGTCAGACGGTTAGTTAAGCTAGTTTTTGTAAGGTTGCTAGTCACTTAGTAAGACCGGTTTTCAGTATGTCAGTTATGGAACATATGAGTATGTAAGTCAAGGAGTGAGTTGGTTAAGTAATCAGTCAATCTGATTTCCCGGTGGGCTGATGGACAATTGGGTCGTTAAAACGGTTAAAAAATTAATGCCGTTTAGCATTGACTGACCCAAAAGGTGTTACACAGGACTTATAGTAGTCAACACCTTATAGTAGTAGTCAACACGCTTCGTTCGTGACTGAACTAGGGTCTGTTTGCCTTCATTCATTTCTTCATACAAAGCAGGTTTTTCTTTAGGTCGTCAGTAATCCCTCTTCTTTGGTATGGACGTGTGTGTTATAACTTGATTTACATGCAAAGCTAGCTAGTAAGTGTTGTACAATTATTGTAATTGGTTGTGCATGAGTTACTATTCTATTGTTTTTTTGACTGAACAGTTATAGATTGAATTAAAAATTATAAACAAGTTAGTGAATAAATTAAATGACATGATAACAATGACGGTATTACTGAGGCTTGAAATCACTTATCGCCATGTCTAGGAGTGGACTGTGGACCACGGTGCACAAACACTTTCCTCATCCCTAACACATAAAAGTAACGTTACTGTCAATTAACTTTTCGAGAGAGAACAACGAGGAAGAGACTGGACCTTCTGTTCGATAAAAAAAAAAAAAAGGTAAGTTTCGTTTGGTTTGAACAAGGTTCTGTTCTGTCAACAGAAACTGACTGGTATGTAAAGGTGATAATCTCTAGTTGATTATGATCACAGAGCACCGTGGACCATGATAACTTCAAGACTGTTATGCTGCCCTTGTTAACTGAAAATTATCTGCCAGCTATTAACTGGTTTAAACAACGCACAATGTTCAAGAATTAAGTGAAATGTCCATCTTGTGATAAGGAGATGAACTGTACGAAATATGCAAAATCTAGCGATAGCTATGCTTGAAAATGCCAGACGAAAAACAATCCCAATTATATATTATAAGATGTATAGACCTCTGTATATAAGATGTATAGACCTCTGTATACAAGATGTATAGACCTCTCTACATAAGATGTATAGACCTCTGTATATAAGATGTATAGACCTCTGTATACAAGATGTATAGACCTCTCTACATAAGATGTATAGACCTCTGTATATAAGATGTATAGACCTCTGTATACAAGATGTATAGACCTCTCTACATAAGATGTATAGACCTCTGTATACAAGATGTATAGACCTCTCTACATAAGCTGTATAGACCTCTGTATATAAGCTGTATAGACCTCTGTATACAAGATGTATAGACCTCTCTACATAAGATGTATAGACCTCTGTATATAAGATGTATAGACCTCTGTATACAAGATGTATAGACCTCTCTACATAAGATGTATAGACCTCTGTATACAAGATGTATAGACCTCTCTACATAAGATGTATAGACCTCTGTATACAAGATGTATAGACCTCTGTATACAAGATGTATAGACCTCTGTATACAAGATGTATAGACCTCTGTATACAAGATGTATAGACCTCTGTATACAAGATGTATAGACCTCTGTATACAAGATGTATAGACCTCTGTATACAAGATGTATAGACCTCTGTATACAAGATGTATAGACCTCTGTATACAAGATGTATAGACCTCTGTATACAAGATGTATAGACCTCTGTATACAAGATGTATAGACCTCTGTATACAAGATGTATAGACCTCTCTACATAAGCTGTATAGACCTCTGTATACAAGATGTATAGACCTCTCTACATAAGCTGTATAGACCTCTGTATATAAGCTGTATAGACCTCTGTATACAAGATGTATAGACCTCTCTACATAAGATGTATAGACCTCTGTATATAAGATGTATAGACCTCTGTATACAAGATGTATAGACCTCTGTATACAAGATGTATAGACCTCTGTATATAAGATGTATAGACCTCTGTATACAAGATGTATAGACCTCTCTACATAAGCTGTATAGACCTCTGTATATAAGATGTATAGACCTCTGTATATAAGATGTATAGACCTCTGTATATAAGATGTATAGACCTCTGTATATAAGATGTATAGACCTCTGTATATAAGATGTATAGACCTCTGTATATAAGATGTATAGACCTCTGTATACAAGATGTATAGACCTCTGTATATAAGATGTATAGACCTCTCTACATAAGATGTATAGACCTCTCTACATAAGATGTATAGACCTCTCTACATAAGATGTATAGACCTCTGTATATAAGATGTATAGACCTCTGTATACAAGATGTATAGACCTCTGTATATAAGATGTATAGACCTCTCTACATAAGATGTATAGACCTCTGTATATAAGATGTATAGACCTCTCTACATAAGATGTATAGACCTCTCTACATAAGATGTATAGACCTCTCTACATAAGATGTATAGACCTCTGTATACAAGATGTATAGACCTCTGTATATAAGATGTATAGACCTCTCTACATAAGATGTATAGACCTCTGTATATAAGATGTATAGACCTCTGTATATAAGATGTATAGACCTCTCTATATAAGATGTATAGACCTCTCTATATAAGATGTATAGACCTCTATATAAAAGATGTATAGAGCTCCTGCAGTGACGTCATGACCTTGAGGCAGGATGTAAATAGCCGCCATTTTGGTGGGCAAGCCGACCACAGTCGGTCATAATAAAATTATTTACATTACAGTCGTGTATATAGACACTGCCATAGTGAATAGTTATTTGCATTACGGTCGTGTATATAGACACTGTCATAATGAATAGTTATTTGCATTACGGTCGTGTATATAGACACTGTCATAATGAATAGTTATTTGCATTACGGTCGTGTATATAGACACTGTCATAATGAATAGTTATTTGCATAACGGTCGTGTATATAGACACTGTCATAATGAATAGTTATTTGCATTACGGTCGTGTATATAGACACTGTCATAATGAATAGTTATTTGCATTACAGTCGTGTATATAGACACTGTCATAGTGAATAGTTATTTGCATTACAGTTAAGATGATGAATAGCTTACTACCGATATTGGTGGGTATTAGAATGGTAGCTTTTTTCTGGTATTTGAAGACAAAATACTAAGTATAGCTTATGACCGACATTTAAAGAAGATATATTAATAATACCTAATTAATGGTATTCGACGATATTATATCAATAATACTTTGGTCAGCTTTTCAAGCTCGAAGCATGTTTCGCACGCTTTTTGCCACTAGGAGTGGTGAGGAGCATGGGGATACGTGATCCCTTCATCCTCGAACAGTTGCAACAACGGATTAGAACCAGACAAACACACCTAGCAAAACAGAGATAGTTCATCACCGAAGTGGTAAACCGACATGCAACCCGAACGAGCAAACCAACTTTCTACCCAGACTCGACGACATACACCTAATAATAGAGGCTTAATCCCGACAAACGACACAGCTTTCTGTTTGACAACTGAACCGGAAGGAACAAATTTAACCGGCAATGTCTCTGTGATCAATACCAGCAATAACTCTGTTCAGCATGAGCAGGAAAATGTGCTACGAAAGAGCACTTTTACTGCAGTAACGAGGTGATAGCCAGAGAAAAACAAATCTTGCCTGTGTATAGGCTGAGAGAAGCGTGCGCATGTCTGCTCATGACAGTAGCTGCGAGCAGAGTGCTGACTAATCACAGTACAGTGTTGCCAGGTTCCCACCAGTGTGACTAATCATAAAATTGACAGATCCCAAGAATGACCTATTAAAAGATCAAAGATGAACAAAAAAAACAAGATTCCTATAATATAGCTATATGTAGAAATAGGGCTTATTTTTACAAAATAAATTATAAGTCTTGTCTTATATATCACTGAACAAATACTTGAATTGGAGTATCATCTGCTTCGTCATCACTGGCAGCCTCGACACTTGGATAAGGTGTTGCCTCCTCTCTCTTTTTGCGTTGGTGTTCTCGTTCTACGTAGCGTTGGTGGCACCAAGGACTCTACACTAGAAGGACGGTGCACTCCTATGAGCTGGCCAAGAATCTTATACAGAAAGATATATATAAAGCCCAACGTTATAGTTTGGATGACGGTCGACGGAGGCCCTACCTGATAGGATACGGTAGTAACTAATTTCATTTATCACCCATCCAAATGTCTTAGCTAGGATGTTCATTACTGCTATGGGTCTGTAATTACCTATGTCCTCCCTTGACTTTCCTCCTCCCTTGTGTACTAGCGTGACCCTACTCCTGTTCCAATCCAGAGGCACCTCCCCTTCTTCTAATATCTTCCTGAACAACCCAGCTAATGCCTGCCTAAGTGCCTCCCCTCCATACTTTATAGATCCACCTATGATTCCGTCCGTCCCGCCTGCTTTTCCTATCTTGATAGCTCTCACTGCTGATTCTATGTCCTGCTCCTGTATCTCAATGCTTCTCATCTCCTTAACTTCACAGTATATTGACAAGTTTCCTACGTCCTCTTCCCCCTTCCATATAATCCTGCGCCAATAATCCTCTATGACGGGCACCTCCTCCTCGCTGCTTGCCTCCCTGCCATCCACCTTCAGCTTAAAGCCTCGTTGACACGGGGCTAGTTTACTAGCCGCTAGTGCTAGCGACCTGTAAACTACCCCTCTACTTGCCCAGTGTCAACGGAAAGTTAGTAAACTTGCCACTTGCCGGGATAGTGGTAAGTTGAGTTGATGTCCCGGCTAAACTTTTTTTTCCATCACTCATTATTGCCTTCCAGATCGCATTATACTGATATTTTTTGGCACTTATTGTTAGCAAATTTATTCACGATGACATTTTAGTTTCCTTTTTGAAGTATAATAATTCATACAAGGAAATATTAAGGAAACAATGAAGTGATATCAGGTGTCTAATTTTTCACGACACTCAGCCTGTCACTGTCAACCAATCATCTAGCACGGTGTAGTGATGGCCAGCCTCTTACCCCAGTAGGAGGGGCACCACCGCCTTCGATTTTTGTATAGAGTATAGTTAACTAGCCCCGTGTCAACGAGGCTTTAACCCCCTGGTAAGAACCCCCCCACCCCACCCCAAGTTCTCCTTAGCCGCCTCCAAGCTTCCTTTTTTCTATCCCTCCGTGGCATGCTGCTCAGGGTCCTTGCCTGCTCTTCCTCCCATTTCCCTATCTTCCTTCTAATGATTGACTGGGCTCCTTTCTTTGCCTCTAAATGCCTATCCCAAGCCTCTGCCCACTCTTCTTCGTACCTTCCTCCATATTTCTTTGCCAATCTAGGTAAGTTCCTTTGCTTTCTATTTTCTCTCTTCCTGTCTCCTATCGCCTTAGCTACCTCCTCATTCCACCATCCCTTCAGTTTAGTTTTCTCTACCTTCAACTTATTTATACCAATGACCTTATATTTAGAGGTATATACATCTTATATTTAGAGCTATATATATCTTATATATATATATATATATATATATATATATATATATATATATATATATATATATGTATATGTATATATATATATATATATATATATATATATATGATATATATATATATATATATATATATATATATATGTATATGTATATATATATATATATATATATATATATATATATATATATATATAACTTATGAATTGTATATATATATATATATATATATATATATATATATATATATATATATATATATATATATATATATATATATATATATATACACACACACACACACACACAATTTTCATGATAAGTTAAGAGTTGTAGTGGTGGCTTACATTTACACTTACATACAAGAATCCAAAGAAATAGTGTACAAGATGTGGATGAAAAGAGAAAACCAGCGGAAAAACTTAATGGACACAACAGCATAAGAACACAAGAAACATCAGGGAAGTGCCGACATAAAGGCAAAAGCTTCCCGATTTACACCTGACCTGACCTGACCTGACATGCGGTAGCTTTACATGTCTCTGGGTGTGTTAATGACAAGGATTATATACAGAATCCTTGGTTAATGATCACTTCCAAGACCAAAACACTTGCCAAACATTACACACAATCTTGAGTCCTTCGCCATCATCAAGGCATGAGTATGTGAGGTGGAGAGGACAGGTGTCATCTATACTTACATCACGTACAAGGTGAGACAACCTTGTATTCCTATGTAGTGTGTTAAGATTTATTAAGGTGAGTATAGGTAATAGTGTGGGGATAAATCTGCATAACTACTGCTCGGACGATATCGATATAAATGTGAAGTCGTACATACTGCCAAGTGAGGCAGTAATAGTAAAGACAGTGAATAGTTTTAAAGCTAAAATTGATCCACTGATAAGGCAAGTGGGGGTGGGGCACCAAATGAGTCAGCGAAGGCTTACTGCCCCGATCCTGAATCGACCACCTCAAGTTCACTGAAGCTAAGGTGGAGCTGGTAAGAATATTATACATAGTGACAGTGTACTCAACACATCTGTGAAAATTTCAGGCGGTGCTCGTCATTATAAGCAAATATAGGCTATATACGGCAATCCGGAAAAAAAAATCTAGGGTGAAGTGCCTAAGTTTTGAATAATAAAATATAAAAAGCTTATATAACCTTACCAAACCGTACCTAACCAAACCTAACATAACCTTAACCTAACCATTACCAGTAAAGATTCGTGAGACAACCCATTCGATATCTCTTTACCTTTATAATGCACTGCAAATTTAACCTCAAATACTTCATGACATAACATAACAACCTAACTAAACCTAACTAAACGTAACAAAACCTAACCATACCTAACATAACCTAAAACTTTTTAATTTTTTTCTAATTCAGCAGCATAACTCTTTGAGGTGATCTGAACAAGTACTTACTTACTTACTCCAAGTAAGTAAGTAAGTACTTGTTCAGATCACCTCAAAGAGTTATGCTGCTGAATTAGAAAAAAATTAAAAAGTTTTAGGTTATGTTAGGTATGGTTAGGTTTTGTTACGTTTAGTTAGGTTGTTATGTTATGTTATGATAATTTAGAAACCAACAAATGTTTTCTATGACTAAAAATAGGGTGTTGTGCGAGGTGCAGACGCCATTTTTTTTCGGCGGCATAACTGTTTGAGGTGATCTGAACTAGTATTTGAGGTTGAATTTGCAGTGCATTATAAAGGTAACGAGATATTGAATGGGTCGTTTTACGAATCTTTACCCCATAACCTAACCATAACTTCAAAGATGCTGTGCTAGGTAAATAATGGTGAGCACCGCCTGAAACCTTCACAGGTGTGTTGAGTACACTATGTATAGTATGTACGACTTTATATTTATATCGATAGCGTCCGAGCAGTAGTTAGGCAGATGTATCTGAGCCTCTCATTTGTGTGTATAATTGTAGTTACGTTGGGGTTTGTGTGTTCAGGATTAATGTAGTGTCATGTACTCGCTGTAACTAAAGTTAGGTTACACATTCCTTTAGTAAATCTGCAGAACAACACCTCCAAACCGATCAGAATAATTTTTTGTTGCACTACACAGGATACTTACTGTACTGAACATATGTGAAGGTTTTAGTGAGCGGTCACATAAACTAAATTGACCCTCGGAGGGGCGGGTTACACCCCTACCCTAACCTTACTAATTATGTCCAGTGTGTGGACTTAAAATGGAACAATACATGTTCATTAAGGCATCAATCATTCACTTAAACTTTCACAGATGTTCAGTACAGTAAGTATTCTGTGTAGTATAACAAAAATTATTACGATCGATGTGGAGGCATTATTCTGCATATTAACCCACATTTCTTTGTTATTATTCCAGTGTTTCAGCAGTCAGTGTATTATATGAGGTGTGAGGTGCCTTCTACACACATAACACACTGCTGTATTGCTTTTCTATAGGAAATCATTAGTTTCTGAGGTATTAATTTGGTTCAATAACTGACTAGAGGTATCGAAGGGGATGCAGCCCCACAGTTGGGTAAGATTTGGTTTTACTTAGATTAGGTTAGATTTAGTTAGCATTGATAAGGTTAGATTAGAAGGAATATGTAGTGCCATTGAAAATCTGAACCAAGCAACACAATAATAACATGGCGTGGTTCAGATGGTTGCAACACAATACATTTACCATTCATTCTTATGTCGCTTCACTATTTTTTTCCCCCTCTGTTGGCCTGCTATGAAATTACACGCATTGTTACTGACTATACTGTAGTTACTCAATAAGATTAGTTACTGTTTACTTTTACAAATAATAGAACTTGTACATTTAAGGTATCAATAAAATCTGATTGATGGTGCACTCTACGTCTACTTCTTCATGTGTTCCGTTTTGGAGTTGCCTTGATGGTAGCAGTACTCTTTTCATTCTTTTGTGGACAGCTGGTGAGGCCTGTTGATGCTCTGGATGCATGTGACACCTTAAGAGCACAAGAATAACTGGGTTGAGGGAAATAAAATGCCATATGACAGCATATAACTCACTCATTGCAGAGACGTAACTGAGACAAGCTTTTTCATCCCCCTTCTAGTGCAGCTTAAGGAATACAATAATGGTCGTCCTACACTTGCATGACTGAGCTGCAGACACACAGAAATTATTATAATTATATTCATTGCATACTACCACCATAAGCCTACATCAGGTCAACGAGAAACTTTTAATAGGTGTGTCAGGCAAGGCGATACTGTTTCTATTAAACTATTCACTTTGGTATTAGAGGAAGTTTTTAAGAAGTTAGAGTGGTTAGAGGCAAGAATTGAGATGAATCGAGAATACCTGAATATTCTCAGATTTACCGATGATAGTGTTCCGATGAGTGAATCTGCATGCTAACTATACAGCTGATGATTTAGCAATCACACAGAGAAAGCCACAAAGTTTGCCTGAAAGTGACTATAAAGAAGACAAGAGTGATGTTCAACAACTACATACTAGACCATAGAATTGAAGTAGAGGATGAAGTAATAGAGTGCATTCAGAAATACATCTACTTAGGAAAGAAAGTTTGTGTAAGTCCAGATCATGAAAAGGAAATCGAATGAAAGAAAGGATGGAGTGTATTTGTTCAAAGAAAAACTTTTTATTAAAACAAATTTTCCACTATTACAAAAAGAGAAAGTTTAATAATCATTGCATCCTACCAGTATTTAACATATGGATCAGATCAGAAACCTGGAGTTGTACGAAAGGCCTGGAATGAAAGTTACAGAGTCCCCAAAGGGGAATGAGAGAATAATGCTTGGCATAACATAGAGAGATAGAGAGCATCATGAACTAGGGAGCAAACCAAATTTGAGGACATTATGACCACAATTAAAAGATAAAAGTAGACATGCCATTCACCAAAGAGATAATAGATGGGCAGTTACAGTTATGAATGGTTAAAGAAGGCAGGACAGACAGAGAACTAGATGGAGAGTTGAGATTGGAAGCTGTGCTGGAATGGCCTGGAAATGACGGGCATCTGATAGGGATGAGTGGAGAAGGTTGATGAGGATGATGTGACTTCATGGTGTGTATGTTGCTTGATTACATTTAGTTTTCAGTTGCTATATTGCATAATTTTTGTGCATTGACTATGGCTTCTAGCATAGCCTAGTATTGTGGACACTCACGAGACAGATTGGGCAGCTGTTCACTCCCTTTTACACAGTGTTAACACCTACAACACCAAGCTATGCCAGAATACCCTACATATTTGTGGTCAGGCAAGTGAGTGTTTTTAATTCCAATCCTATGTGTCATGTTTACTTCTGTGGCTCACCATTCAAATGATATTGACATAGCTCTTGTATTTTGGCTGTGGTATCAAAACATATTGGGATACTGTTCTCACAGTTGGCACCTACAATACTATGCCAATGGAACCTTACATATTTATTTTTTGTTGTGAGGTAAATTTAGTGCATTTGATTTTAGTCTCTTGTGTCATATTTATTCCTGCAGTCGTCATCATCATTCTTATTACATCAATATTGTACTGAAGGCCCGTCCGCATGACTCAACATTGTAGAGATAGGAGTGATTCTTATTCTCTCTTACAGATCAGGAGAAAAAGAGAAAGAGAGAGAGAAGGGGGCGCATCAGAAAGTGTTCAAATAAACATATGAAACATGAATACTTCTGCAAAAAGTTATGGCACTATACCCAGCCAAGGCAGCCAGCTGCTACAAATCAAACTGTTGCAGAAGGAAAAACACAACCCTCCAGTAGACTACACAAAGAACTACAACCACTTTGCAGGTGTTCGATACATCATTGAGTGTGGCATAAAGCTCAAGGCCAATGTGCTAACCACTGCCACAGCTGCAACATTCTACCACAAGTTTTTCTCTGTCACTACATTGGAGGAGTATGACCCATACCTCATTGGATCCACTTGTATCTACCTGGCTTCCAAGGTGGAGGACGACGACATCAAGATCCGAGACATCATCAATGTAGGGATCAGTTGTGTGCGGCGAGGTGAGCCTCCCTTGGCCCTGGACCCTTACTTCTCCATGCGGGACTCACTCACTCAGGCAGAGCTGCTGCTGATGCGTGTGCTGGGGTTCAAAATGAAGGTGGATCTCCCTCATAAGTATTTACTACATTACATGATGTCCCTCAAGGAGTGGCTTAGCTCAGACACCTTTGACTCCTTGCCACTCATGCATCTGTCCTGGATGCTGCTGCAGGACATCTATCACTCAGCCCTTGTCCTCAACCACTCTCCACAGTTGATAGCAGCCACCATCATCAACATAGCACTGCAGGTGTATGGCGTGGTGGTGCCTGGTGATGACGAGATCAATGACAGATCCTGGTTCACGGTGCTACACCCAGACTGCACCACCAGGGATGTGTGGGAACTCACCACCAAGATCCTGCTAGTGTACAAGGAGGAGCAGGACCTTGTCTTGGTGACGGTGTGATTCACTGTCCCGTCACAATGGTATTTTATGTCTTGGTGAGCCCCTACAAATTGCCATATATGTATATACATACATACATACATACATAGACACAAGTAAATATAACTTGGTTTATATATATATATATATATATATATATATATATATATATATATATATATATATATATATATATATATATATATATATATATATATATACATACATACATACATATATATATATATATATACACAGAAGTTCCACAAGTTAAAGCAGATACTTTGACGGATGGAAGAATGGGGTATCTTAGGGAGAACATCTTTTATACACATCCTTGTATCAACTTCTTTCTGTTAGGTTGATTTTTGAATTAGGCACATTGGGTCCAGGTGAGTGTGTGGGAGGGAAGGGGTAAAGGAAGTAAAGACAGGTGGAAAAATAGGTTATTCAGAGCAGAAAATCTTCAATTCATATATATTCTTTTTTAATTACTTTTGAAGTGTATAGTATGATTGAACACTTAACCTAAGTCATACTTTACCTGTCTGACCAAGCTGTCCTGCCACTACAGTCACTTTTACCATCCATTCTATTCACAACACAAAGAGCTCTCATATAGCTCATACTCATTACATGGATCCTATACCTTTGACTTTATTTCCATGTCTCACTGAAATATATCATGTTGGCACCATTTACTTAGCAGTCTTGTAAATAGGCTTTTTTTTTATCTCATGAGTGAAAGCCTATTTTTGTGAAGCTCCAAGTATCTGCCGGCCATTACCCACATTTGCTTCGATGTGATAATGTGCTACTCTAGCATGTAGCAATTTACCACTGGATTTGTGATCGTGATTGCATTCTTAAGGTTTCTGTTTCTTTATTTTATTTGTGCAAAGGAATATGTGATACTGAACCACTCTATTTATTTGATATCCTGTATCCGTGAATGCACTCAAATACTGTCATTTATTGGTCTGGCATTCTGGGCTGTGTATAAGGTAATGTTCAAAATAATAGAGTTTTCATAATACGTAATCAACAGTTTTATTTTCCTGGCATCACAGCTCTCACACATTCATACACGCTCACTCAAACAAAAGGGCGAAAACAACTGACAAACCTCAGTTTCATTACCATCATAGTTGTGTGCTGTTCAAGTTTCACATCACCTTTCAGTTACTGCAGCAGTCACCACATTGCTGCAGATTTTCCTCACTTCACTTGCTAGCCAGCCAACAGGACTTCAATCTTAGCAGCTGCCAGCTTTTTGTTGTGTATCTGTAGTCTGCAGATGGAGATTGTAACTCCAACCAGCTGTCTGGGCAGATGGTAAAGAGCATTGGAAACATCACCTTGTTCTTGAAGCCAATGCCTCAATGTATGTTGCCCAATAGTTGACTAATGTGACTGTTTCACCAACACCACCAGACAACAACACATACCGAAGGCAGCCTCACCTCTGTGGCTGCACCTCTTGACACTTCCACACCCAACCAAGAACACCTTGTACTTGTAGACTTGTTTTAAAAAAGACAACTGAAGGAGATAAGACCACCCTGGAAACACCTCTTCTGGAAACTATTATACTATATGAAATAAGAAAGATGCAAAGAGGGACATTTTGTTTATTAATTATTTTTTTATTTATTTATTTGTTTTTCTTGAATGGCAGCCTACATGTATAAGAAGTAGTCGTCTTTATAAATAGGTTAATGTATTAGGAATTGGCAAAGTCATTTATGGTTGAAGCAACTTTGTATACATCAGAACAAAAGTTTGGGTTGCAAAATCTGCTTAAATGTTTTCAAAAAGATAATTAACTGTGTAGGACTAAATGCTACTATAAAGCATGTGTGTTTAGGGAATTGGAGTTGTAATCTTTCTCTAACAAGTGCTTCGTTTGGTATGAATGTGTTTACACATTGAAATGAATGGAAATTATTATACTTACATAATTTAACCAGATCTTGTTTGCAGAACATTAAGATCAAAATATGGTAACACTTAATATAAAAAAAATTATAATGGCAAACATTACTCGTATTAATGAAGTATTTTTTACAGACAGGAGGTTCAATGGGGACTCTTGGCTGCCCACTGTGCTGCCAGCAAGACTTTGAGTCTGTGGGAACCTTGCGAGAGCATCTTATTTATTACATATACCGACCACTGCAATGTGGAGTGTGCTGCCTCCACTTGGCAGGCATCCAGGAGTTCACACACCACCTCAGGTGCCACATGGGTGATGAGCTGCCAGCGGGTGCCAAGCTGTCTTGTTCAAAGCCTACAGGAAGTGAGTCTGGTTGCCAGGACTCCCCTTTGCCCCTGGCCTCTGTTGCCCAGGATGGTGCCGGGGCTGACTCTGATGCTGGGCTTGGCACGGCTCATCTCTCAGATGACTACTCCAGCTACATGACGGGAAGCGATGCTGCAAACCAGCTGCTGAAGCTGCGAGAATGGCGACTAGAGAAGTTGGGAAAGAACTTCAGCCGACACAGAGCCTCCTTTGGTAAATCTCCTGGGATATTAGAGTTAAGCCCAGCCAGCGGGAGGCTACACAGGAGCAGCCCACCAATAATTATGAGGGACTCGATCCGTGATAGACGGCCATCCAGTCAGAACAGCTCTTACGTAGCACGTTCAGATGTTCTCTCACTGAACAAAGATATTAACTCTGTGGAGGGATGTGACTCCTCTGCCACGCCATTGTCAGTTTATGGGAACGTTGGCTCTATAGAAGTTTCTGATCACAGTGTTTGTCCTCAGTCTGTGGAGAAGGAAGTGACACAACAACTTGGTTTCCACTCACCTGCCCAACCAATTATTGACTCACCTGTTCATTCCCATCTACCTGAAAGCACAACCTCTTGCACCATTAAACAAATAGGTTTAGGATCTCCCCTGGTAGAGGGAGTGCCAAGTCCTTCCATGATATCAGAGGATGAAGTACTACCAAAGAACATGAACTTCCAGGACTATGTTCTGCCAGAATCCAGTGTGTATTGTGATGTGGACGTGAGCCACCAGGCCAAAAGTGCTGTTTCTCCCTCACTCTATGTCTCCACTACTCAACAAGTTGCCTCCTCTACCATCCAGTCTTCACAGAACAAATTTGAAACAGTTCAGGATTATGATATATGTGGGACTAATTTTGCCGAGCCGTTGAGCAAAACACAAGTTACTGACAACAGTGTAACAAATACTGAGCACAATGAGGGTAACAGATTGCCTTTGCTTGAAGCTGTCAATTCATCTGAGTTAAGTGGAGATGCTTGTCCTCAGTATCATGAACTCCAATCGGTATCTTTTAATAAGGATCAGGGTTTTTTTGAAAATGTATCTAGACCATTAGACGTATTGGCATCTTGTCCCAGGAACAGAAGTTCTGCAATCTATAACCCTATAGAAGTCCCAAACAAATCTCAGTCAAAAATTACTAATGGTAGTTACACATTTATTGATTCCCATTTTGGTGACATGCAAGATAATTTTAGCAATAAAACTAATACATATAGTTATTTATCGTCCAATAATGATGGGCCACGTGTTCAATCTGAAATAATAGACACTGGAGAGAAAGTGATGAAAAATGCTAATTTAGATAACACAAATTTGCATCAGGATGATCCACTGAAAGGGGTAAGAAATGACTCTCATTTTTCTAATGCTGAAAACAGCAGTGGATTTCACTGTTTAGCCTATGAAGATCAGGCTGGCCTGGAAGGTAGGAGTGAAGAATCTTACTCCTCCTTGGTTGACACAAAACCTTACCTCCACAAGAAGTTCCATCATGATCAGGAACGGAAGGTGTTATCAAGTACAGGTGTTGATCAGGTTACTGATGTGAGCCAGTACATCAACAGCTTCCAGTCAGTGCTGGTGAGGAAGCTGAATGGTACACTAAGTAATAACATTCCTATGTCTTCTAATATCTGTTCAGCCTCTATGACAAAACCTGAGAAGGACCCTAACCAAGTAGGTCTGGAGGAACCACAACCACAGGTCAAAGAGCACATTTGTGAGGTATGTCACAAGATGTTCAAAAACTTATCAACGTTCCAGGTACACTGTAAAGAGCATGAGAAAGGAGAAGACCTTGGCAGTAAAGATCTTTATAGGAAATGCTCCAAAGATCCATGTGAGAGGAAAAACAGAAGGAAAGATAAGTTTCAGTGTGATCAGTGTTCCAAAGTGTTTTCAAAATCATTCAACATCCCGAGGCACATGAGAGAAGTGCATGCTGTCAAGAAGTCCTTTACATGTGTGCAGTGCAATAAATCATTTAGTAGTAAGAGACACCTACAAGAACACAGTGGGATTCATAAAGGTGAGAAAATACACAAGTGCCTCAACTGTGACCATCAATGTTATACTGCCAGTGGACTACGAACACACATTCAGGAAATTCATTCGTTAAGTTCAGAGCAGCGTGTTCATTGCTGCGAAATATGTGGAGAAAAGTTTGCCAAAATATATGGACTCAAGCGTCACACTCAGCGGAAACACACTGGCCAGCAGCTGGCTTGTAATATTTGCCTTAAAAATTTTACGTGCAAAGAAGATTTTAACAAACACAATAAGTCTCATTTAGGTGCTGGTACAATGAAATGTGACAGTTGTGATAAAACTTTTACCACATCTTGGGCACTACAAAGGCACTCAAAAGTACACCAAGTTTCTCCTCAACAGTTCAAGTGCAATATATGTAATCTTAGTTTCACTCGAAAGGATTCTTTGGTCTCTCACTTGCATGCACACTCACAGAAGAAGCCTTTTGTTTGCCACTGTGGGAAACGTTTTGTCAAGAAGAGTCAGCTGAAAGAACATCAAGATAAGCATAGTAGTGTTCCAAAATATACATGTTCTGTTTGCAAGCATTCATTTAAGTTCAAAGTTTCACTCAAGAATCATAGTTGTAAGAAAAAAATTGTTCAGACAAAATAAATTTATTGTTACTAGTAGTTGACATTTTTATCATCATTGTTCAGAAAACTGTTGGCTTCCCGTAGTTTTTATATGAGCATACGAATTAGAATAAATATTATGAACACCTATAAAAATAATATCCATGAAACAATATTTGTTATTCCCCATCCAGGATGTACCATCAGTAGTGGTAGTCTAGTCTAGTATGGTATAGTATAGTATCATCCTCTATTTTCATTCTTTACTATAAAATGTCCATGACCATGTTTTCTATAAGGTCATGGTTGTTCCCTTCTATCTGTTTTTCCTGCCAGCATGTTGCCGGAGGGAGAGGAGGGTGGGAGAGAGCCTTGTTCTGTGATCTATCCTGTTATCAAACTCTTAATGTACTTGCAGTAGTATGTAGTCCAGCAGATACCCTAGCTATAGACCAATAGGTCTTCTGGTGTCTGTTCTTCTCATGTATTCTGTTACAATAACTTTTTCCTGAATAATGCATTTAATTTTAATTTTGTTTCCAGTCTTTTGTTCCATCAGTATGTTGTGATCCCAGGAAGTATTAACAAGAAGTGATGTGGTGTGATGCCGTGACTAGAGTGAGCATCATGAAGAAACAATGCAGTGACACCTGTAGTGGATTGTGTGTTTGTTATACACAATCCAGTGGAGTATTTTTATATTTTTATTAGGTGACACATCCTTCCTCCTTGCTGCAGGAAAAGAATTAATAATATTTTATTAGATTTAGTGACAATTGCTTGATTTGATTCCCAAGGGGAAGGGAGAAAAAATTTCAAAATAGAATTATATTTTTAATACCACACATAAACAATATTATGAGCCAAACATACTATTATGGCTGTTTTTACATAGTGTAGTACACAATATGTTTTAAAACATACAATTCAAGCTGAACCGCTGTTTAAATTTGCTATTTGTAACTTATCGTATGTTGGAGTTGTTAGTGAAAACTAACCAAGTTTGCCAAACTTTTATGGTTAATAATTTGTTATGAATTTTTCAGAGGTTTGCACTTGAGTGAGTCTTCCTTACAATAATAGTTTTGTTCCTTGCTGTGATGGAAAAATTAGTCAGTTTACTGTAAACAACCGTTGTATTAGTTTAGGTTAGACCATGGTGTACAAGTGTTACAAACACTGGCCAGACAGACTCGATACATCAAAACACTTCTCAGTAAACATTTGCAGCACAAAAAGAAAATATTACATTCCATCATGGCACATGTGCCAATATATTATTAAAATTACACAGGAAAACAATAACTTTCATAATTATGAAACAAAAGATTAAGTAA
This sequence comes from Metacarcinus magister, assembly GCA_029783475.1. Lineage (NCBI taxonomy): Eukaryota > Metazoa > Arthropoda > Malacostraca > Decapoda > Cancridae > Metacarcinus > Metacarcinus magister. Next base: position 11,313,595 of record JAPQNM010000018.1, read on the forward strand.
ATATCACTGGCTTACAAGAAATTGGCATTTTTAGAAAACTATTGAATATGTTTTATATATCATGCTATGCCTAAGAGAATACATTTTTTCTATTATCCAACCTGGAAAATATGGTATGCAATTTTCACTAACCTTAGCCTAGCTACCTGTATAAAAATCAGTTCTATAAACTGCAGCTCTTACTACATAATATCCTTTTCAATACTAACTCCTGTATAGATTGCAGCCCCAAGCACAATTATTTGATATGTACCTTGTGTAGCTAAGACCTTTCTTCCTTGCCTAAGTCACATTTTAATGGTGCTATACCAGCTAGCCAAGTTTTTTTTTTTTATTTAGTTAAGCTGTGTATAATAAAGTATCAGATTTCAATTGAAAAAAGTTACTTCAAAGCATCTCTATTAGAATTTATGGAGCTCAGAGCTCAACAAAAAAATATCAAGTTCATTAAACATCATGAATCTGATACGTCACAACTTCATGTAATTTGATTACTAGATGAAGATTCACAACATGATGTGACAGCAACACATGATTACATAAACAGCTGGTTATGTGAGAAGTTCACTTCCCCAAACGGGAATCTGGTACATGTAACTCACACACGTCAAACACGACGGACTTGAAATATAACCTGAATGTATGGTAACAATACATGATCTTTTATAACTTAGTAAATACATTTATTTCAAATTAATATTCATGTAATTGCTGTCTTAAGTAGCTTTAGAGTGCAAGTAAAGCAGTATTAGAGAATCTTAGTTCCTTACATTAAATTAAGCTGCTTTTCAAGGTTCAGAGTGCCATGATAAATTGAGTATCATTTTAGGTTTAATATACTGCCATCCAAGTAATACTAGTTAAGCAGAATTTCAGGCGTATGAAAAGTTAAGTAGAATCTTAAGCTTAATACTATACCATTTGAGTAGGAAGAGAGCTTTCACTCAACCACACAACTCAACAAAATACACTGTATGGGAGGTGATATATATGACAGGCAATATGGCAAGACAACCCAGTTAGGGCAATTATTGATAATACCTAAGGTCCCATTGGAAAATGATCATGTCTGTTGTGTGGTGAATCGTGTGGTAGATCCTAGCCTCCAATGGCTCCTCATCAATTAGTAGCAGTTTCAAGAATCCACCATTACAGTGACTGCCTGCCTGAAGTGCAAGTCGCCTATGATGTATATTAAGTTGAGGAGCAATTGAAACATACAAGTCTAGAGGTCAAACTGACCATATGTGAAAATTGAGATATATATCATTTATCTGTAACATCTGAAATTATTTTCAGGAAAAATAAAGCCATTAAGTGACAGCAGGCAATATGGATGACAAATTAATTCAAGCCTCAACAATTTTCATGATTTAATTGGTAAAAAAAAAGATTATGCCTGATGTATACCAGGTCAGGCCACCTCTTGTAATTATTTGCCAATTACTGCAATTTTTAATTCACCATAACAGGCAGCACTAATAAAGACGACAACCGAGTATATATAAATGTAACACCCACAATCAGCATATCTTAAAATTAAGACATTCCTGTACTACAAAATTTCATTATCACTCAATGTAAATTTAGAGTTGGTTTGGTATCAAATTAAATTGTCATTCAAACATTAAACTTATGACAAAAGTTTCCATGACATAAATTTGCCAGATTTTAAACCTTAAAAATTGACCAATGTTTTTGTTCTATATCAACATCAACCTTCACATGGTGTTTGATGACCTAGGGCACAATGGCACTGGTGGCCATCTGGTTGACGCCACATGTCCCATCACCACGGTACACACGGTAGTATCCCTGCGGGAGAGTAATGAGTATCAGATGATAGGTTGAAGATGCTATGAATGGATCAGGTGCTTGCTGTGAGACGGGTGTGAGGGAAATATTCGGCAAAGGGTAACGAGGTGTTTGGAGCATTCATGGATTTAGAGAAGCATACGATAACATTGATAGGGAGGGATTGTGGATTGTTTTGAGGTTGTATGAGTAAGGTTGTAGACTGTGTTCAATGGATTGAAAAGGTTTGATATAAATAGTAGAGCATGTGTTGAAGTGGGAAATAGCACAAGTGATTTGGTTTCCTGTTAGGGGTGGGGCTCTGTCAGATGTGTAATGTCACCTTAGTTTAATGTTTATATAAATGGAGTTGAAAGGTAGGTAAATGTGAGAATGTTAGGTACAGGTTTGAGTGTGGTGGTGGTGGTTGATAATCAAGAGTGGAATTTGCATCAACCGTAGTAAACGGGTGAAACTGCACTCGTAGTAAAAGAGTTTGAAAGGGTATGTAAAAAGAGGAGAATATTGAGAGTAATAGCAAAGTAACAGTGGACAAGAAATGGAGAAAGGATGTGTTGAAGGCTAAGGTAGTGAGGAGGATCTTTGAAGGGTCAGATCACTATGCTTTGTTTTGCTAAGATAAAAATAAAAGATAGATTGGAGTATAACACGAGACATGATGAGGGAAAGCTAAGTAAATGTTAGCTATCAAAAGGATGAATGTTACAAGCAAGCAGGATGTCTCTCAAATCTTTTCAATCAACACTACACTACAAAACTCAATAGACTTGTATGCCTTAAACTAGTAAATTCAGACTTATCACCCTTACCTTTACATACGAGAACCATGCATGGATTTGTCCAGTCAATTGACACCATAGTGTTCATGACGTACACATTTAGCAATCTTACGAACCACTTAACAAGGCTCTCAAATATTTACTGTACACACATCCAAACCCTGCTTTTGCACTTCCTCTTTTGTGATCCCAAGTCAGTAAACTCCCCTAGCAGATGTAGTTCTTATTCCCTTCTAATTGCAACAATCTCAGCTTCCTTATCATCAGTCTCTCTAGATGCTCTGCACACCTCTTCCTTACAATACTCTTCTCACTCAACATACTACCATCCTCAGCTTCCACTCTCTTCTCTCCTCTCTCTTCAGCATCAAGTCCGTGGCACTGGATCTATTCATTTTACTGATGTTTTACTAAGAAAATAAATAAATCACAGGTTGTTAACCCTTAGCCTCCAGACATAGTAAGCACCATATCTCACACACACAGTCCCTCTGTGTGGACACATTTCTAAAAATCATGGAAGGATTACCCAACACCACTGCTTACCCGTCCAGCTCACATGTGACTGGTTATCATGATTCAGTCTACCAACAACAATGCCATGAGTCACTGCAAACCATAAATTTAAACCCAAGTAGGAAACCAGGTGCATGTCTACATAATGTTGAGTTTGTAGAATGTGCAACAAGACCACCAGGAGGATTAGGGTTAAAATCTCCCCAGGCCAACACTCAATACTTGCCTGTTCACCCCAGTTCTCTCCCCATGAGTTCTTAACGATCCAAAAAGGCAGAGTCTTCTTGAATACTGGATATGCTGAAAGGAAGCCCAGAGTATTAGATCTACAGAGACATGATAGGCCTGCCAGGGAAAACTGCTTTGACTAACAATTAACAATCTTGAACAACCTTAGGGAAAATTAACTCTTGTTTACTGACAATTGACGGCGACAGATTGAGGACAAAGGATAGTCAAAGCATGTTTCACTGGCAGACCTGGTTGAAACATTATAGCACATACCTGCTCCCCCCAGTCATCCCCCCAGGAGTTCTTGACAATCCAGTAGGGTTGTTTTCTGTGCAGGTATTTGGTGGCTGAGGAAAGGGGAGGCAGCTTTGTATAAAAATTTTAAATATTTATGCATTATTCTGTGTCTAATAACTATATGCTTCTGATTAATGCATACTGGCATAACCAAATACGTAAAGTAATTATATGACTTGATTTTCAGGATATTGATTGCATTGACTAGCCTTGGTGAAAGCAATTAATATACCATAACTGCCTCCACGTGCCATCATAAGTTACATGACAACCACTCTAGTCGGTGCACGTTCTTGTATCGTGATTTAACATTTTATTTATTCGTACTTTAAACCTTTATGTGACAGCCATTGTTTCCATTAGCAAACCCTCTGCAGTCCACTGATATAGCCATTGTTTCTATAATCAGGCTGTTGTTGCGTGACACTAATTTTGAATGTTTGGCATAAATTTTGCATGTTCTGTCACTTGTCGTGGTGTGTGGCATTCTCTCAGACCCTCATGGATTTCAGATCAGATCCTTAGTTGTGAATAAGGTACCGTGGAGACTAAGCCGAGCACTTCTCAACCCTCACCACCATTGCTTAGTCCTTTGCATTCCTATTCCTACATTTCCAATCCGTTGTTGTTGTCCGTCATATTCATTCCCACATTTTTCACCATCTTTCCCATTCTGCATCCCCACGTCCTGGCCCATCACATCACCTCATAATTCCCCTCCCCCTCCTCCCCCCCATTCGCCACCAGCTGAATCTGGAAATATTACACTCGATTCAACTGTACTGTTTTTCTTTTAAAAATAGCAATACTGTACTTTCCTCCAAATCCATTCAGTTCTGACAATAAAATAACAGCAAGCGAGTATAGAACATCTATAGTAAATTATTTCCATCTAAAGAATGATTTAATCATAAGGAAGGAGGAGAAAATGTTAGTAAATATTTGGCAATTTCCCCGCTTTGCTACGTGGTGGACCTCCCTAGTTTACAGGGAGTCGTCTTTTCATTTATTTCCAGCATTTATTCCACTCATATATTTTTCTTGTTATTTCACACTCTTTCTTTTGTTTCTCCCTGAATCTGTGCTTATCGTAGTGACTGTTGTACATGATCAATCCCCTGGTGGGTAGAGGTGGAGATACTCACTGTGGACTCCGTAGCCGATGATGAGCATACCGTGATCCAAACTCTTGGGGTTACACAGGAACTTCAGTGGATGAGACACTCCTCCCATGTAAAACTGTAAATTCATGATGATTATATGACTTGGAAAGAATTCTCATATCAAATATACCTGCCATATCTATCTATTTATCTATAGTTTCTGATGTCTCTTTGTAAATGTCCTCCAAGTGGATGGCCGCGGTGGAAGAGTCTAGGCTTATATCTCAATTAAAAGAGGTAGCTTTGTGTTACTAAGATGAAATAAGATGGTAATAATTGTTCACCTGGAAAGATAATCTCACCTGGAGTGCATTGGCATTGATTCCAATTGAAATTGGTCCATTCGTGGTGAGCCATTTGGCCAAGGCCACTTCATCAGCTGGCAGCTCCACAGACCCATTAACCGTCACCTTGGCCTGCAAATTATACATTATAAATCACTGCCTGATCAGTTATAGGAAAGTATCGGATTCAAAGTCAAGAGAAGAATGTAGATGATAACCCATCTTTCCACCACATGGCACTCACAAGAGACCTGTTGAAGTGGCACGTTTCACCCTCTCCCTCATATGGGTAGTCATCTTCCACTTCCAGTCCACCCAGCTTGGCAATGGCCTCGTAAGCATTCTCAGGAAGACCTCCGTTGCATCCTTCATCAGTTGTGTCACAGTCAACCAGTTCTGGAAAGAAAGGAATTACTCAACCAAAGTTATGTTCACTTTTGTTTAAGGAATTGAGTTCCACTTCAAAATTTTCAATGATACAAGTCGTTGAAATCTTCCAACAGTTCAACATTAGTTGTAATCAAACTATTTGAGGAAATCATTATTGACAAAATCATAGAATTCCTTGGTCAATATACGGATAACTGCAAAAATACTACCATTGTATTCCCTGTGAGTCGTAAAAGGACTGGTAAGCCCTGCCTTTGTACTCTCTCCTACAAAAAGACTAGGTGCAAAGGGGACAGGGAGAGTAATGTATCCCCAAATCCTAAACACTTTGTCTCTGCTACCGCTTCTTAAAGGGTGATACTAGCTAGGTGTATAGATAAATAGATGATAATGCTCTTGTCATACCTTGTTCAGAAAGGGAATACAGCTGCTTGTGCTTGAGGGCCCATTGACCCTCAACATTCCCAGTAGTAGAGAAAGCCCAACACGAGCCACACATACCCTAAAAGAATAATGTTATGGTTATGAATACAGTACATAAAGTTATAGTCAGAGACCCTATTACTTGCATATTCATTTATCACACTCATCTGAATCTGCTAATTGAAATTCATATACCTGACACATCTTTCAAGCACTGTTGAATGGAGTATCTGCAAAGTTTAATATAAACAATATCTACACAATTTTCAGAACAGGCTGAGTCTTGAGCTAGTTAGAGCAGTCACTTAAAAAATCTAACCTGCGCTACTATCGGGCGGAGGTTGACCACTCAAAAAGCCTCCATCTAGCCTACCAGCACTATAGGATAAAACATAAAACAAAAAAAGTGCAGCCATGTAGATTTTCCCAGTTCATCTAAGGTGGAAGTATGTTTGTGAGAGTAACATTGGAATCTCACCTGGTTCTTGATAGGTGTGACAACGCCATGCTCCCTCCAGTCAAAGCTGACAGGCACCTCCACATCTGGGATTTCAGCAAGTTGCATGGATGATGTGGCAGGTTTTATGTGAGGATTGAAGCCAAGCATCTTTCGGAACTCATGCTCTGGGAAGATGGAACAGTAATTAGCAGAGACTTGGTAAGTTTATACTTTTCTTCCTTTATATATGTTTATGTAAAAAATAAAAATGATATACTTTCTTAAATGTAACCCTTAAATCAAATTAAATGCACAACAGAAATTATTACTACTTCTGCTTAATACATTGGACTAATTATGGATACATTTCTCTATTAAAATCTTGTCTTCGTCACTTTACAACTAAGAGTCAAATAAATGCATCAACTGACCTGTAAGATCAGCAAACTTAGTTGGCCCATACTTAGCGGTGCCACGTTCATTCTGCTGCAAGATGTGCACTTTTTTCATGTTCTGGTGAAATATCTTGAACCTCCTCTTGAATTCAGCTTTGTTCTTATAAGACTTATTGTGCTGATTCATGAAGGTCTTGAACATTCCCATGTGTCCAATATCATGGTCGCCACCACCAAGGATCTGTGAAGTCATCATCATTTGTTTGAAAGATGTCTAAACAGTACAAATCAAAGTGGTGGTCAGTGGATTATCTAGAACTATAGAAATTTTTTGACAAGGTACCACACTGTTACAAAAGAAATTGTGTATTTTTTCATCATGACAGGTATCAACACTCACCTTCTTGTGAGCTCTGCGGTCATGGTTGTCTCCTCCAAGCACCTGTGAAGGAGAACAATATGCAGATAACAGTAACTGATAACCATATTAACCCACAGGAATAAGGGATGCACTATTCCATCAATACAATGTATCAATGCCTTGTTATGAATTCTCATTACAACTAATTTTGTTATACTGTATCTGGTGAAATTTTACTACGTTATCAAGCTAACTTTTTTATTTCTGATGTCCATGAGGAGTTAGTTACATAAGGCTGGTTAGGAATTTCCTTAATTCTGTCCAGTGACCAAGTGTACAAAAACAATTTCAATAACTTGGAAAATCACATTAAATTCTGGTTTAATGATAAATAGTTTAGCAATATGGTTTGATCATAAAGAATGTGGTTCATCACATTTCTTTAAGCTAATTTCACTTAATTTCAACTCAATCAACAAAATGGATTACTATCTACAAGAAAAGCCAACTAACCTTCTTACGTCTCTGCTTGTTACGCTTGTGGTTTGTCTGAAAACAGAACACTGTGCTGGTGGGTGAGTGGTTGGGTGAGGCTTACACACTACACTACACTAGGTGTGCCAACACACAGGTAACATTAACAAAATTACATAACATGGGAACATTATGTTTCCCGCTAACAAAATGGCTTTGGTCTTAATTCAAATAGAATTGACTGAATCAACAATATTTTTTGATGAGTGGTATTGTTGTTTTACATAAGTCCTGTGTGAAGGCAGCTCATTGGCACACTGTCAGTACGTAGTGTGAGTGATACAAACAAGGCTGGAAAGCTTACTTGTGTTGCTTTAGAGGAATAAAAAGCTTAACCCTTAAACCGCGGGGATGTTTTGGCGTGCCTGGCCCCCACCGCGGGCATATTCACGCAAAAACATACCTCACTTCAACTTCCTGTAGCTTCTCTCCTATTAAACTCACGTTACTGAAAGAAGTATCATTGTAAAGTCCATACCCTTAGCTGTCTTTTGACGTTAATTTGAACGCTATATGAGCATTATTAGAACGAGTACGGAATTCTGAATTAGGAACTGTGAAAACACATTATAATAGACATATCCACCCCTACTGGATTTCTTTCCTATTAGATAGCAATAAAAAGCATCACTTTTATACCGTTTATGTGAAACACACCCGTGAAAAGCTCAATTTCCGTTTTATTGTAAAAATCAATGGTTAGCATTACTTGCTAAACTTAGCAATGGACCAGCATCCTCGCTAGAATGCAGCAACTGGTAGGCCTAGGGAGCGTGGGTTGGTATGGTTTGAAAGAAAACAACATGTTTACAGGACTTGAGGACAAACTAATCAAATTTGACGGCGCGTTAATTCAAAAAATGCCCTGTCCACTATTGTGGACACCCGCACTTGGAGCCCACGCACCGGGTGTCCACAATAGTGGACACCCGCGGTTTAAGGGTTAAGTAACACTCTAGCTTAGGCTGATACATGCTAGGACAGAATAGTGACACTGCAGCTTTACCTGGAGAGCTTCCAAGTGTAAAAGCAACAATGTACGAGTGGGGTTGTGTAAATGGTTACCCATGATAATGAGACATGAAGAAATATATCAAGATAATTGAAATTTGTTGCTTTAAAATAGGGCTATTGTTATGGTAAAATGTCTATCAAGACATTAGAATGCATATATATTTCTAATATATATATATATATATATATATATATATATATATATATATATATATATATATATATATATATATATATATATCAGACTGACATCCCCAAAAAAGTGTGTCATTCGGCAGGGCGAGGTTTGTGCCTCGCTCAGGGTGCAAAATTTTCACTGATGACAAAGCAGTTACTGTCCTCCTTGAACAAGCACACCTATTCAAAATACTGCAATTCACTTTCCTATAAATAAGAAATACTCATGCAAATTTACTCTGCACTCTCAGAACCATGGGATGAATTTTTAATGGTGTTCTTCAAAATCCATAATTTCTACATGTGCTTTTCTGTAGCCTATGCTGTGACAGTTAACCATTTGTATTGTATATAGATGCACTTTGCTGTCCATATACTGCCACTCATTGTAATAGCAATATTTTATAGCAAGTTAAGAGGCAAAACTACAGGTATATAAGTGCATTCTTAAACATTGAAGTCCTGTCATTCATGTTTACAACAAAAGATGAAGAAAAGAAAGAAAACATTTTGTCCATCAAAACTAATGCTTCATACTTGCTTGTGTGGCTGCTGGTCATGTCCATCTTGGCCAAAGAGGTGCTGGCAAAGAAATTAATAATTATGAGAGAGAGAGAGAGAGAGAGAGAGAGAGAGAGAGAGAGAGAGAGAGAGAGAGAATCACAGAGAAAATTACAACCTCTAGGGCAACATAAAGCTGATATCATTACTCAATTATGTTTACTGAATGATTCTTCTCTTTACAATAACCAGGTAAAGCAACACAATTTCAAGCCACATTCCTGAGTTGAGTTTCATATACTGTACTTACATCAGTGTGTCCATGAGGCCTCTGGTCATGTCCGTCCTGACCTAGGAGACGCTGCAATGAAAAACAAACATTGGTTAAAGTTTAGTTTATAAATTCACTTATCTATAGGTAGAAAGAGGTCACTGTACATGGTAACAATACCCACACGTGTTATGACAGAGCATACCTTTCCGTGAGCCCTTTGGTCATGTCCGTCCTGGCCAAGCACTCGCTGCAATGGGAAAATTATTGATGTGATTAACAGATCTATTTAAATTTAGGTACAAAGGGGATGATATACCAGATTACAATAACTGAACTGAACGCACCTTTCCATGTGGCCTCTGGTCGTGTCCGTCCTGGCCAAGGAGTCGCTGCAAAAGGATTATCTTTTGTAAGTTAACAAATCAACTTATATTTAGATACAAAAGCAACAGTCTATGAGATAAAAATAATACCTAATAAGACACTGAACACACCTTTCCATGTGTCCTCTGGTCATGTCCATCTTGGCCAAGGAGTTGCTGCAATGGAAAAATCAGTGATAAGATTAACAAATCTGTTTATATTTATGTACAAAAGTGACAGTCTATGAGATAATAATAATACCTAATAATACATTGAACACACCTTTCCATGTGTCCTCTGGTCATGTCCGTCTTGGCCAAGGATTCGCTGCAATGAGAAAATCATTAGTAAGTTAAAAAAAATTACTTATATTTAAGGTACAAAAGTGACAATGTACGAGATAACAATAATACTCAAAGGCACACTGAACACACCTTTCCATGCTGCCTCAGGTCATGTCCATCTTGGCCCAGCAGTGGCTGCATCAAAATAGTGATGAACAAAGGTTCTAAATGAAGCCAATATATGGATATCACAATAAACAGACATCATACAAAGTCAAACTAAAACGAGAAAAGATGCAACATTTACCTGTCCATGTGGCTGCAGGTCATGTCCATCCTGGCCCAACACTGCCTGAAACCACAAACCATTAAAAAAGAATTACATTCAAACAATGAACATGAATATCACCAATAACTGTCACTTACTCGTACTACAAATGAGAGACAAAGCAAACAAAATACAACATTTACCTTTCCATGTGGCTGCTGGTCATGTCCATCCTGGCCCAACAGTGCCTGCAACAACACACTTATAAATAAAGAATCTACATTCAGGTAATGAATGGATATCACCAAAGACTCACTTGTACTACAATGAGATAAAGTATATGAAAAAATACAACATATACCTGTCCATGTTGCTGCTGGCCATGTCCATCCTGGCCCAACAGTGCCTGCAACAACACACTTATAAATAAAGAATCTACATTCAGGTAATGAATGGATATCACCAAAGACTCACTTGTACTACAATGAGATAAAGTATATGAAAAAATACAACATATACCTGTCCATGTTGCTGCTGGCCATGTCCATCCTGGCCCAACAGTGCCTGCAACAACACACTTATAAATAAAGAATCTACATTCAGGTAATGAATGGATATCACCAAAGACTCACTTGTACTACAATGAGATAAAGTATATGAAAAAATACAACATATACCTGTCCATGTTGCTGCTGGCCATGTCCATCCTGGCCCAACAGTGCCTGCAACAACATAGTTATGAATAAAGTTTTGTGTCATAGAGAAGGTAACACATATCAGGAATATCCTGAGATAGTTTTCTGTCCATGAGGTCAAACAGCATTGAGATAACAACATGTATGACTCCTAGAATCAGACACTTCAAAGTATCGTTGAAACAATGGAAAAAAATTAAGTACAATAATAAAATAGAACATATTCACCTGTCCATGAGGCCTCTGGTCATGTCCGTCCTGGCCAAGAAGAGTCTGCAAGAAGACACGAGTTAACAATTTCAAGTAATAATTAATGATCGTTAACACAAATATTACATGAACGACCTAGTACAGGGGAATTTAGTCAATGAATATCAAATACATATAAAAACAGGGCTACATATAATAAGTTGAAATAATCCAATACCAGCAAGGTACACATGGTAAAATTTGGTGAAAAAATGGAATCAATAAAAGTATTTTGTTGAACATTTGATTATCTAAGGTGGATGTGGATTTTATTGGTGGGTGGCGAGGGGAAGGGAGTACACACACACACACACACACACACACACACACACACACACACACAAACACATGTACGTATACACATGTACACATATAGAGTTGAAAGAAACATGTGCGTAGAAGAAACATTATATTATGTTTACAATTCATAAATATGCTACATCGTTCATACCTTTTCATTGTGTTTGGTGATTGGGTTGTACACTCCAAGTCTCTAATAAAGAAAGGAAAAAATATTAAATAGATTTTGAAGGTTATTAAAATTCTAGCAAATAGGTATATATTCTGGTGTAGCTCCATGAGAAAAAGTTTAAATCAAAGTTCAAAGCTCCAGCCATGACATTCAAATTATGTGTTACAATTAAAATCTATCATAAGTTTTCTATACAAAATGTAACACCTTGCACAAGAATACCATTGATTATCTGTTAATCAGGAAATATTCAACTATTGCACTAGTGAGTGACTTATCAAATCATGTTTATCTACACCGTTGACAGCAATCATATTAATGTACATACAGTGATAACATTTATAACTAAAATACCTGGAGGAAAAAAATGTGGTTACAATGAAATAATTTAATAGAAAATAAACTAGGCACGTCCGATCACCAGAGAGAGAGAGAGAGAGAGAGAGAGAGAGAGAGAGAGAGAGAGAGAGAGAGAGAGAGAGAGAGAGAGAGAGAACATAAGAATATAAGGAAGCTACAAAAGGCCCGGAGGCGTGCACTAGGTAGTTCCTGTTAATCCTATGCCCCCCCTTATTACCTACACCCACCTCTCATCTCCATCCATGAAGTCGTCAAGTCTTCTCTTAAAACTCCCTATTGTCTGTGCACTAACTACCTGCTGACTGAGTCTGTTCCAATCATCCACCATCCTATTTGTAAACCAATTTCTGCCTATTTCTTTATTAAATCTACATTTATCTACTGATCGTAAGAACTTGTCCTACATCCCCCTTTATTAAAACCCTCTCCCCTTACTCTACGTCGCTCCAGTGAGTGCAATTTCAAAAGCTTTAGTCTCCTTTCATAGCTAAAATTACGAATCCCTTCTATCATTTTGGTCATCCTTCTCTGCACTGACTCTAACAAAATTATATCCATTCTATAATACGGTGACCAAAACTGCACTGCATAGTCGAAGTGAGGTCTGACTAACGCTAAATACAACTTCAAAATAACCTCAGCACTTCTACTTTTAATACTTCTAGTAATGAATCCTAACAACCTATTAGCCCTATTTCTAGCCTCAATACATTGTTTTCTGGGACGGAGGCCTGAGCTAACCTGCACACCCAAATCCCTCTCACATTCTGACCTATTCAGCATTACCCTGTTTATATTGTACCTGTTTTGAGGATTTTCCCTTCCAATATTCATTACTTTACACTTGTCAATATTAAAATCCATCTGCCACTTAACAACCCACTCGTTTAACCTATCCAAGTCCCCCTGCAAGTCTTTTACATCAGACTCTGATCTAATAATCCTACCTATCTTAGAATCATCAGCAAATTTACTAATATCACTACTAATCCCATTGTCTAAGTCGTTAATGTATATTATAAATAATAATGGCCCTAATACAGATCCGTGGCACTCCACTTGTTACCCCCCCCCCACCATTAGACTTGGAACCATTAATTGTAACTCTTTACTGCCTATTGCTTAACCATGATCTAATCCAGCGGAGAACTTTCCCATCAATCCCATGCACTCTAACCTTACTTAGTAGTACATCATGTGGAACCTTATCAAATGCTTTACTGAAGTCAAAAGAGAGAGAGAGAGAGAGAGAGAGAGAGAGAGAGAGAGAGAGAGAGAGAGAGAGAGAGAGAGAGAGAGAGAGAGAGAGAGAGAGAGAGAGAGAGAGAGAGAGAGAGAGAGTTGACTGAATAGGGGAAGGGGAGCACTGGGAGAAAGGGAAGGAAGTGAATCAGGTATAATTGTTAGTGTTTTGTGAATTAGTGTATGGTTTTGCAGTCTAAAATGTATTGGGAGGGATATATAACAGGAGTCGTGATAAATAAAGATATATCCCTTTCTTACTGAATTTAATGCAACTAAAAAAATAAAAACAAAACATACATTTTTGGGTCAAGAAAAAATAGTCTAATAAGTTAGATACCTCGAAAAATTTTCCAAGTCCACACATCTATGCTTGGACAATGTCGATATAAATATGAAGCCCTACATACTATACATAGTGTACTCAACAGGATTGCCATATATGGCCTATATTTGCCTCGCCCGCAATAGGGGGAAAGAAAAACAAGAATAGGTGTATTGGCTTAAACTGTAATTTTACCCAAATGACCTCCAATTCTAAGTACGTAGTAATACATATCTACATCAATTTCTGTACATAAGTTTTACGGTATTCTTAATAAGAGTATTGTGAAAGATTCGAAGAAAGACCTATTCAAAAGAGCTGGTTGGAACTCAAGATAATTACCAAAACTAAAAATTAATAACGATTTACATAACTATTATATTACAACCAAACCAATTAATTTCTACCAATCAATCATCATTTCCACTGCAGGAAGAAAAAAGAGCCTCCCTAAACCTTCACCACTCATCATTATCAACTGTCTGTCTATTCCAGGTTACTCTAGAAAAAAAACATCCAACATGATCATCTCTCTCTCTCTCTCTAATTTTAGCATGACCTCGTTATTACCATCTTATCTTGTTGTAGATATTGTGCTGATGACAGACATGACACCATCACCACCACACACAGGGTGACGAGGACCTTCATCCTGACCCCTCAGTAGTCAGAACACTTCTTTTGTTCTCACAAGCAGAAGGGAGTAAAGTAACGCAACGTAACGCACGCACTCACTCACTCACACCTTGTTACTGACTCACTCACAGACTCTCCACTCCCTGTTGTCGCCTGACCTTCGGCGCAACCATTTCGGCTTTCTTTCAGTAAATTCAATCAATCTCCTTTCCCTTTGCTATAGTTCATAATCAAATAATCCTTATGTCTTTATATATATATACATGGGTAATAAACCAAGTCGGGTATTGGTTCGCCATCTAAAAGGATGCAGTTACGCAATAAAAACTCATTTTCAGGGGTGTCTTAAATATTTCTAATTATTCTGGTATTTTCCCTCCTTGCTATTCTCTGGACCATTCATTTGATTTATTACAAAGTAATAATAACAGTATATATATATATATATATATATATATATATATATATATATATATAAGCCTTGGGTGTGGCCATGTTCGCCATCCTTAACACATATAATAGTATTGTGTGTGTTCAATTGAATTAATAAAATAATGAGTAAGGACTTGTGAAGATAAATAATGTATATACAGTTTGTAGTTTTAATCTCACTTCAGAAGTGAATGATGCTCCTGGTAATCTCTCTCTCTCTCTCTCTCTCTCTCTCTCTCTCTCCTCTCTCTCTCTCTCTCTCTCTCTCTTCTACATTATACATGTATTGTAAAGTGGCATACTTCCCTAAATACTTACTCTATGCTATGGAATTCAATGACTTCTTTCCACCACCCAAACATCACATTTTCTAAGTCAACAAGCAGATCAGAATCAAATCATTTGCATATTAACTTTTCATGGCGATGCACTCTTTATAAAATTTGTATTCATATATTTTTTTCTCTATTATTAGTGAAAGGAAGTTTGATATGTAAGGAATATACTTATACAACATACTTGACTATTTTAGAACTATATAATTCAATTCAACAACTTACTCATTAATTAAAGGCCAGCATGATAAAAACTATTGGGATAAAAAGTTGATCTTTGAACAAAAATAGCAGCAGCTGTAGTAATATCATTGATTTCAATATACCTCTTGCTATTAAGTAAACCTCTGATTGAATTACATGATGGATAGATGAAATTAAGATGAAAAAAGGTGCATATATATGAAGAGAATTCACAGTAATATTCCACAGAAGGTGAAGGTAAGTAAGAACAGAGAATATATGGTCTAAAAGTAATGTAGAATAGGTGATTGAAAACAGTAAAAGGAAGGTGGATGAAAACTTTGGGAAAATGAAAAATGTCTAAACATAACAAACGGTTGTACTAGAAATAGATAAGGAAAGGAAAGGGGAACATATTGGAACAGTGGAGGAGATGAATTAAAAGATCAACGAAGATGGGATAACGCTGAAAGAGAAAGAAAAATGAACTTAATACTTTGAGAAAATGGGAGGATGCAAAAGAGAGAGAGAGAGAGAGAGAGAGAGAGAGAGAGAGAGAGAGAGAGAGAGAGAGAGAGAGAGAGAGAGAGAGAGAGAGAGAGAGAGAGAGAGAGAGAGAGAGAGAGAGTGAGTGAGTGAGTGAGTGAGTGAGTGAGTGAGTGAGAGAGAGAGAGAGAGAGAGAGAGAGAGAGAGAGAGAGAGAGAGAGAGAGAGAGAGAGAGAGAGAGAGAGAGAGAGAGAGAGAGAGAGAGAGAGAAGGGCCTTAATAATTCATTTGAGGATTTGATGAATATAGAAAAAACAGGAGAAAGTAAAAGAGACATACAATTGGGGTGTAATTAAGTGGGTGGTAAAAAGGGTGTATGAGCACTGACACTGAAAGAAGGGAAGATAAAAACATTCAAACACCTGGATTTTGGGAAGAATATGAGGTATAGATGGTGTTACATGGGAAATTCTATAATGTAATATGGAGGCGGTTCTGTAGTTGAATGGATGCATGTCATGTATTAAAGAGGATGAAAAAATATAAAAAATAGGCCTGAAAGTATTGACAGGATAAAGCAATGGTGTAAAGTCCATTAATCGATGAGCAGCACCGCTTGCACTTCTCACTTCCAATCTTACATCTCTTGATATGCTAAGAATCTGACAGTCAGTGCGTTTTGTAAGGAAATAAATCTTATATGTACAAAATTCAGAACACAGCACATAGACACCAATACGTACATAATGAGCAAAGCTGCATACGTATGTACCTACATCAATAGAAATAAATATAACTTCTTCATGCTGGCACAGGTTCACATTTCAAGTATTAATCAAAAAATCAATTCAACAAAAAAAATATAATACTGTAAACTGTACAAAAGGCAGAACAAACCATTCAAAGGATACATTATATAATCCCATTTCAAATATATTAACAAGCAATTCTAGTTGTAGGCAACATGTTAATACAGAGGAACTCCTGTTATCTAGTAGTATCTAACCTCTCGGAATGCTCAAGCAATATTAATTTATAAAGGAGTCTAATAATATTTCAACGCTGCCTGTTTGATAACATTAATAGCAGCCTTTTTAAAACATTATAATCTCTCCCAATAACATGGACTGGAATATGGTGCATCATTTTAGAAAGTTCTTATTAGAGTATACCTTTGCATATAATTGGACAGTAATTGATATCACTTAGGAGAGAAAAGAGTGAAAAAACAGAGAGGAGGAAGGGATAGATAAGATGGAGGGAAAGGATGTAGGAAAAAGGAAAGCAGGGAGAAGGAGAATAAAAAATAAATTAATGAAGTTGAAAACAGGAGTAAAAAAAAAAAGACAGGATTGATCAAGGGAAAAATGTAAAATATCATATATATATATATATACATATTAATTATACAATATTCATGTATATCACAGTTTGCAATCACAATTTGCATCTCTCTCTCTCTCTCTCTCTGACAAGAATGATAACATATTTTATGTATTTTAATGTCCTTGTTTGTTACATAAATGTCCATTGATATACCTAGCTTACATTCCCTTTCAAGGGAGTAACAAAGACAGTGATTGGGGTTTCAGGGAGACACCACTCTCCTCTCCCGCTCTGTGTCTTGTCTTTTCAAAGGAGAGAATACAGAAAGCATTTCCAAACCCTTTGTTTTATCCCTTTCAGTTACATTTTATGATCTGCAAGGAATACAGTGGTAGTATTTTTGCAGCCCTTACCACAGTGCTATATAGTTACACAATTATCATATTGCACCTAGAAAGAAAAAAGACTCTAATGCAGTCTTCTATCCATTGCCTACATTTTCTAGGTACACGAGGCATGTTTTTACGGTTGAAGCAAGGGTTTGATTACTGGACTTGGTTACTGAGCACAAAAACAATTTTGTCTCGATAACCAAGTCATCGCCAAGCTGCCTCAAGCCTATAATGAGTTAACTTGAGGAGGACACAAAGCTACCTCTAGCTTCAATGGGCCAGTACAATCAGCATAAACACTGCAGCTTGTTTTCACCTTCATAGATAGTCATGCCACTCACTTGAACTGTGAAATGCTGCTATACTGTACCATGCTACCGAGGAGGCTGAATAGTGTCTGGGCTCAGTGTGCCGTATACATTTCATGACAAGGATGTGTGGCAGATCTAGCACCGTGGCTACCCGTGGTCATGGCGAGAAAGAGAATACTGTGAAAGTGGCATAATGCAAACTTAGATATAAAATAGTAGATAAATAATTAAATAGAATAATGATAATAGAAATTCAGTCTTCGCCCCAATGAGCCACATGGTGCTGAGTATTATAACACTGTTTATGTGGCATGTCTCACCACTAACTGCCTTTGCATACAGCAGGCCAACCCTCTAAGTTTTCATATCAAAGCTCAACCAACCTAAGATTCAATGAACTGTAACATAGTCCCTGTTGGGCACCACACAACCGGGGTTCCTCTGTACTATTATATCTTATCCGAATGACTAGTTTTCTAGTAGTAGTCTTTAAAATCAAACTTCACTGAAGCTAGTATTTCACATTATTGATTTCAAAGATATATTACAAGCTAACTTTCCAACCCTATGATGTTCCTTAACTTACTGGAGTCACTAAAGTAATTTTCATTCTCTCTCTCTCTCTCTCTCTCTCTCTCTCTCTCTCTCTCTCTCTCTCTCTCTCTCTCTCTCTCTCTCTCTCTCTCTCTCTCTCTCTCTCTCATTCTTAGGCCTCAATGCCCATCTCCTCCAGCAATGCTTCCAGCGTGGCCAGCTTGGTTCGAGCTTCCTGGATGCCAGAGATGGTCAGCACACCACATGAGATATAATGCCGCAGATCATCTACCACCTGAACAGAGTCAGTCTCTTGTCGACCTCTCACTTCCTCAGCATCTTGCAACACCAGTGCCTGGAACTGCTCCAGCTCCACCACCTGATGGTGAGAAGTCAAATTGAGAGGTAAGGTGTGTGTGCACTTAGCTATCTATACTACATTGAAAAAGTAATTAAGGCCATCATGTTTTTTTTTGTGTCAGTGTTTTACATCTGTATATCCTTACTGAATCACTGATACCAATTACATTTTTAAAATCATTATTCATTTTCTTGCACAATGGGAATTTCAAGGCAAAAAATTCTATTGATGTTCTCTTCAAAACAACAAATGTTCATTCCTTCAATGAAAAACAATCTGAATGAGACTCCTGAAAGCTTACCTGGTCAAGATTCTTTGCCATGAAGGCTACACATTGGTCCTCAAGGCGCGGCAATTGGAAGAGTCGAGCTAACTTGAGGGTGGATGTGACATTGTGTACCTGGAGGCATGTTCCAAGGTACACACCACACTGCCTGGTGAGTCCCGGCACCAGGAACATGTCAGCCACCAACATCACCTCCATGGCTGTCTCCACACTCACCTGCAACACAACAGAGTAACACCTTTACTTATACTGGTGCTGTATATAGTGCCACTCAATACCATGATGATGCAGTAGTGTTGTGTGACCACCTTATCACCTTATACATAATGATGGAGCAGTCTTCTGGGTCTGATGGAAACTTGAATAACGATTATGTACACCACTACAGTGTCTCTTCTTATATTGTATTAATCTACCAATCTATTTTCCTGCTTGTTCATAAGAGATCTTTCAAAGACTTTCACACAACTAATCATAGGAGTTTCACTGTATACGTATACCCACGTAACAGCCCACCTCTGGGATACAATTCCTTCAAGATCACCTTACTACGCTTGAATATCATATCACTTACAATAGTTTGGTTACAGTAGAGGTAGTGCACGAGTGTGGCAAACACCTCAGGGGAGATATTGTGCAGAAATACCACGGGCAGACTGGCTTCAGGGGTGTTCTCCCATGTGGTCTCCTGGAAGTGGTCCCTCAACAAGGCCTGGAAATACTCGCTTCGGGGACAAAAAAACATCTGTCAAAAAGAGAGAGAGAGAGAGAGAGAGAGAGAGAGAGAGAGAGAGAGAGAGAGAGAGAGAGAGAGAGAGAGAGAGAGAGAGAGAGAGAGAGAGAGAGAGAGAGAGAGAGAGAATTACATTGATAGAGTTAGTACATAGAAATCCAGACCACACAGAGATTAGGGTTCAAACTACGTGGTCTGTCACTAACCTAGAATGCAAAATATCTAAATATATAATGTCAATCTTTTCTATACTTTTGACACATGTAACTATATAGCATGATCATATTTCCCATTTTTTCTCGACTCGTAATTTTGGTAACTGTAGTTTATCAAGTGTTTCTTCATAGCTAAGAGATTTAAAGAAATGTATAAATACTTAATGCAACACATTCTATAGTAGTGAAATGTTTGTGTTGTTCTCAATAATGGACTGTTGCTACTCTATTCACACTAATATATACCTAGATGTGAATGAGAATAGAAAGATTTATATAAATGTTCTGATGCCCAAAGAACACTGCAGTGGCGGATTAAGGGGGGCGTGGTTGGCTGACTGGGCTGCAGCCAGGGGCCCCAAGCATTTAGAGGGCCCCCAATTCCCAAAATTAGTAAAAAAAACCTACCCCCTCATCGAAGAAAGGGCTCCTTTCTGTATTCCAGCCAGGGGCCCCATGCAACCTTAATTAATCCGCCCCTAGAACACTGCCTCTAATGACAATGCAATGTCCAGTTATATCAACATTTAATATATAGAAGAAAAAAACAGTAAGATGTACAGTACATCTGCAACGTTATATGCGCGAGGAGCTTCCGCTGGCAGCATGAGCCTATCAATAAGAAGAAACAAGGCGTCACTTAAAAAATCTAACCCGCGCTACTAACGGGCAGAGGCCAACCATCTAAGATCTCCCTGAAGCCTACCGGCGCCATGGGTAAAAGATAAAAAAAATAAATAATAAATAATAATAATAATAATAAATAAAAAAAAATCTGAAAAACAAAACAATGCACCTTATGGCAGTGGAAGGGTTGTCCGCCCACCATGAAGCAGACATCAGTGAAGTGTGCTTGGTCCAGAGTGTGGCAGAAGGGCATCTCCGTGGGCCAGAAGCGGAGGTGTGGTGGGAGGGTGGACTGAGCCAACTCCCGTAGGTCAGCTCCTACACCCAACCACCCTAGTTGATCTCGGCAAGACCCTGGCTCCATCACCACCCGTGTCACTCTCACAAGTCCCTGCTTTCCTTGCTCTGAAAAGTACCATCACTGACCATGAGTAAACAGAAGAAAAAAAAACACATGACACTATTCCTAAATAATGACAGGTCAACACAGTGGAGGTGTGGCCCTGAGTCAAGGAGGGAATGAGGGGAAAATGGCGGTATCGCTGGGAAGGTCATGTTTAAGTTGTATTTGATGTGTGGGGAGGAAGATCAGAGTGGTGGTAAAAGATGTTAGGTGCAGTGCCTCATGTTTCACCTGTTTCCGTAGTGTTCTTGTGGGCTAGTGACTTGAAGACGTTCATCCCGAGTGTGCTGTTCATCCCAGCTCGTCCCCATTGGACAATAAACGATAGCTGATGTGCATGTTCTTTCAACTGTAGCCGAAGCAAAAGATAATATTGTCATGTCTCTTTCCAAGGCCCACAGAGGGAACCACAAACTCAATAAGACTAATCAACTTCATCTAAAGGGCCCATTACATGCTCAGGCGGCCGGACAGGCCGCCTGAGTGTGTAATGAGCCCTTTATTAAAACTACAAGGAATCACTGAAGTTAACTTCTACATCTTCAACTTCAGAAAAGCTTCTTCATGTGTGCGTAGTGCGTACCTGCCTGGCTGATGGTTCAGATAACACAGGCTGATCTGAGCCTGACAGTGAGGGGCGAGGCTATGACCACCAGCTTGGGCTGGACGGAGCGGGACGGGGTAGAGTGCAGGGTTTCACCGCATTACCTGCCGCCCGTGCTGAGGGGAGTATCAGTAACGGCTGTCAACAGTGAAGACCTAGCTGTCATACGCCCTCTGTCTATCAGTCTCAGTAGTAACGGGGCAGCAACGGCCTCTGCAAGAACAAAACATGCTGGACCCCTTGACCTTGTTTCCGCGTTCCCGCACGCCTCCACCTGACAACGTTTTAGAGAAAGGCGACCGTACGCGCTTGGTGTTCTGGCCGCATGCAGGTCCTGTCAGTCGCCGCGGCTCCCAGCTGGATTATGAGGTGTCTCGCTGCAGTAACGACAGCCTCGCTGCCCCCACCGCTGCCGCCGGACACGACGTTTCAATGGATTCTCTCAACGAAGTGGATGTTTCCATCCACAGCAACAGTAAGTGCTTTGCGGTTAAGTTGAACGAAGAACGATCTAAGAACGTACGTAAATGGTTTCCGTATTCTCCTAGTCAGTAATATATGACATAGATGACGATACCAACAATGTAAAATAGATGTGATTGTTATGAGAACTATATATCCACATTTGTAGAAGCTGATTGGTCGAAGTGAGTGCAGCTGACAAGTAAATCGACTTTAAACCTTAACCTAACCTGTAGCGCGGCAGCTTTATGAAGTGTTGTCATGCATGCTTCTCTGCTACACAAGGAACCACACCAGTGACACCACACATTACGCTGGGCAACAACCACTCCTTCCTCAGGGACACAGTTATGCTACTATACCACACCACGACGGCGTGCAGCATTGGAGGATGGCGGCAGTATTTATTACGTACAAATTTCTTTGACTTCCCCGATGCTGAGTCAACTGTATTGAAGCGTGTTCTTGTAGTGAACGCCGATACAACCAGTGCTCCGGGTAACAATACTGATATGTTTCTCCCTTCCACTGGAACAATCACTCAAAGCGGCATGACACCTGCTTTTCATGCGTTCTCTCGTGTGTTAGGAACACTTCAAGAATAAAGATGTGCTGGGAAAAACTTCGTGTTGGGTGGAGGCACCTTTTGCACCAATTCACTATTGAGTTATGACAGCTCACACAAGAGAAGATAAGTGAATTACGCATCACAATAATCTGGACAGACTAAAGATTACCAATAGCTACGCTACGATTGGTTTACTTTCAACATACTAGAGAGAGAGAGAGAGAGAGAGAGAGAGAGAGAGAGAGAGAGAGAGAGAGAGAGAGATTGACAACAGGAGTAAACGGAACCATTTAAATCAACAGGTATAAACTGGCATTGAATTCAAGCTAATGTAAAGATATAGCAGCTACCATCACAAAGATAACGAGGAAGGTGGCGCCCTCTATAAATCAACGGCCATCGGACAATTATGATGGACGGGTTGAAAGTGTTGTTCCTCCTGTTGCATGTGCGGCGGCCATTTCAATAATTATGT
This sequence comes from Metacarcinus magister, assembly GCA_029783475.1. Classification (NCBI taxonomy): domain Eukaryota; kingdom Metazoa; phylum Arthropoda; class Malacostraca; order Decapoda; family Cancridae; genus Metacarcinus; species Metacarcinus magister. Next base: position 11,336,816 of record JAPQNM010000018.1, read on the forward strand.
GTTCTTATTAAAGTAAAATCAAGTTTATTTGGAAATTGAATAATTTGTATATTTCTTCACCATGTTAAACTATTGATTACTTGTCTTGTGCGACAGCTTCATAAATCTACTTGTTCCTCCTTTGTAATTGCGCAATATGACTGGCGCTTACTTTATTCGCATTAACTTACTCATTCCTTCCTAATGCAACAGTTATGTCACGCTCCGAACACCTCGATCATTTACGATGAGGCTTTTGAACCAATGAAACGAGAAGGAAGTGTGCCATTATTAAGTTCAGAAATTTGATGATGATTTGTGTGTGTGTGTGTGTGTGTGTGTGTGTTTACTATGGCAAGCACCTAGCATGTATGGCCGGTGTTTAAGTATTGTACAGCCAGCCAACTCAACACTTGTAGGGCTACCCAACTCCTCCTCCCCCCGCCCCCCTCCCCACACCTTCATCCACTACAACCACCGGCCTCCACCAGTCACCGGTTCTCGGTCCAGTCACGCCGACACCTGCTCAGTTGCATAACCCCGCTATCCTTTCTCTCGCCTCTGTAATGTAAAGTCTGCCGCACAATCTGGTGCGGCTACACAAGTAAGATCAAGTGACGGTAGCGTTAACCACAGCCTTCTTTCATATAGTTGTGTTAATTTTGTATCAACAATCGTTAAAAGCAGGTGAGACTCGATCGGTGAGAATCTGAAGGCAATACACCAACACTTGACTTGTTGACGAACTTTCGGTGTTAATGTAATGCTAATGTTAACGTGACTCCGATCATCAGTGTGTGGAAAGAAGAATGAAAAGGCGGAAACCTGAGGTGCAACAGGGTCGTGGATGGACGACTACTCAGCAGTAACGAGGCAGTTGGTGAGCCAAGGTGAGGAGTAAGAGCATAATTACAGAGGATGAGTAAGTGGAGCTTTTAACGTGATTTGCTATTAGTAGTTATCACCATCAGCCCAACATCAAGTACCTGTTTATGCGTGACCCACGTGACGGCAGGGCTAGGAGATGGTCCCATTGAGGCAAACTGTACACAGGACCTAAATGGTGTATAGTTTTAATTTTCGCTTATTGCCCTATCGTCAGGAGTGAAACTTATATTCAACTGTTGATACATGTAGTGGGGTTTTGTTTTCACTAGGGCACTACCTTATCCTGTTTTTCTCTTACGATGTGAATTTCAAGGGAGTAAAAGTGAACACAATTATACACACACACACACACACGCACAACTCTAACCAAACACCAACACTCACGTAACACCTGTGCCTTCTTCTGAGCTTCTTGGATGAGAGTTTTAAAATTTGGCAGCTTACAATTTGTACCAATTCTTATGCAGCACTCAGCCAGCTCTATGGGACACTCAAATCTTCCTGTGTAGATGTACTTCATCACCGCACGAAATGCATCTGGCTGGACCTGAGGAAGGGAGAGTTACTTATCACTGTCTTGCTTGATCCTACATAGTCATTCCCTTACATTTATAGCATCAACACTTCTTTATTGAGAACATAAATAAGGGATCAAATATCAGGTGAAGCAGGGTAACAAGTGTTGGTTGGCCCCAGTAATGTTATTGATATGTACAGATGACATGATGGAAAGGGTGAATAGTTATAATTGTATGTTTGGTAATGATGTAAAAAAAAATTAATGAGCATATTGAGGATTGAAGATAATTTTAAAAAGGTTACAGAAGGACATTGACAGAATATACAACTGGAACCATATATTGGAAATGGAATTGAATGCTGATAAATGTAAAGTTCTGTTAAAGACTTAGATAGATGTCATAATCCAGAGTAAATAGTCCCTTGAGAAACACACAGAAGCTTTAACAAACTAATTGAAGTGACATTCCTGTAATAATAATAATAATAATAGCAATAACTAGTAAGATATAGCCCCATTCACAAACACAAACTGCACCAGTACAATGATATCCACACATAGTTATAGTTAGTTGCCTTACCAAGCCTTTATTTATGGTGACGGTGGTACGGTGTTGCCAGCGGGTAGAGAACATGTCCCTGAAATACTCTGAGCGGGCAGAGAGAAGACAGCGATGGAGAGGCACACTTTCCCCTTGCACCACAAAGGTTATGTCACTGTGTTCACCACTCTCAAACAGCCTGGTGTGGGAAAGGGAAAAAGAGAGAGAGAGAGAGAGAGAGAGAGAGAGAGAGAGAGAGAGAGAGAGAGAGAGAGAGAGAGAGAGAGAGAGAGAGAGAGAGAGAGAGAGAGAGAGAGAGAAGGGTACATGAAATTTCTCTTTACTCTAGCCATTTCACCTCCACCTTTAAGTAACATTGTGGGTGAAATAGAACAATTGTATGAATGCACTTAGAAATCATTCCAAGTATTGTCATCAATATATACAGTTTTGGTTTTAATAGTAAACCAGAAACACCTGAAATTTTGGTTATCTCCAGTCCCACGCCTGTTGGATAAATGGTTTGGTACCTGTACTTGTTGATATTCTCACCTTCACGATAATATTCAATACTCATCTAGGAGGTGACAAATGTTCTTCTTATGTACTCCTATACATTCTCATTTAAATGCCATTTAAGCAAAAAAATGTGACAGTAGAGTATGTGGCACGATATTACTTACATTTTCACAAAATGGGCCATATATCAAAATGTGATGCATTGGTATTTGAAACCTATCTTTCCTCTTAACTATCTGTCAATTACAAATGTAATGACATATAGTGTAAGCTCAATTTAAGGATTATATATATTTTTTGTCTATTTGTGATCTGTGTTCTTGATATAGTGTACAAAACATTTATTAATTTTGGGTGCCATTTTTCCTGAGAAACTAAATATAAAAATTAAGTTTAACTTGCATATGTGCATGTGTGTGTGTGTGCGCGTGTGTTGTAATATACAGGGTCTGAGTGCCTGTGTGTGTGTGTGTGTGTGTGTGTGTGTGTGTGTGTGTGTGTGTGTGTGTGTGTGTGTGTGTGTGTGTGTGTGTGTGTGTGTGTGTGCCTTATCTCGGTTACCCCCCTTTAGAAAGATGTCGGCCTGGTATATAAACAGATAGATAGAGACTTAACATAAAGCATTTTCATTACATATAACTAAACATTACCAAGATAAACCATGAAAAACAAAAATTCATTCTTAACTGAGAGGTGTCAGGTCTCCCTAAAGCCTTACAACTTTTATGCAACCATTGAACAGCACTGTCTGTCTTGAAGTGTCCAAGTGACTTGTAAGGAAGCCAACTCCTGTATGGAAGCCTTAGAGTGAGTAACTTGAGCCAAGCAGCAAATTCAACCTTATCTCCAGGCAGAGGGATAGGTGGAGAAACACATTCATATTGTAAACCCAGACTGCATGAGGCAAACAGCATCCTATGAAGACAGTATTATGCAAGGTGTCTTCATGGTTTATCTGATGATATTTGCGTAATTTTTTTTTATTGTTATTCACTTATTTGTACTAGGATATTATTGTACATGAATATTTGACAATGTTTTATATAGTTATAGCTGTATAGCACCAAACAAGAAAATGATGCCTGAAAGCCACTCCAACACGCTCAAACACTCTTCCGATTTAAAGGGCAATCAGCAAAGTTCAATTGAACAGACTATATGCATCTATGGAACATGGATGACACAAATGTATTAACTTTCAATGAAAGATATGATTCAAGTGCTTGACTTGATTAACTTAGCTGACAGGTACAGTAAATTCATCATCACTACTACAAAGAAGGAAAATTAGGAAATTGATATTTTCCCAGCAATGCAAATCCTTACGTTAGTTTGACTTTACAGATTCTCCGTTGCATGAGAAGGGTGATCACAAGAACCTGCAGAGCCTTGAGCTGGACCACTCAAAGGAAGGTGAGACCACCATCACTATAATGTTTATCCCATCCATGCTTCAATCTTTTTTTTCTGTCTGCTCACATTGAAATTTCACGAAAGTTCTGCTCACATGATCTATTAATTATCATAATACTCCAGTTGGTTTAAAGAAGCTCATTGCAAATAAAATAAAAAAATCATCAAATTGTAAATTTTCAAAAGACATAGTGTATATAAGTATATACATATATATATATATATATATATATATATATATATATATATATATATATATATATATATATATATATATATATATATATATTTATATATATATATATATATATTTTTTTTTAATGTCCTGAACCTATGGCACTGGTAGGCTTGATGGAGGCATTGAATGGTCGGCCTCCGCCCGTTAGTAGCGCAGGTTAGATTTTTAAAGTTACGCCTCGTTTCTTGTTAAGAGGCTCATACTGCCGTGTAAGCTCCTTGATGCATTTTACATTGCAGTTCCAGTCGAGGATACTGTTATGGCAGCATGTGGGTGATCTTTAGCCACTCAGCGGTTTTTCAAAGAAGTGGCCATCTTGTTATGGGACTCGAACTCGGGACTCTGAGCTGATATGCCCCCCATGCTAGCCACTAGGCCACTGCCTAAATATATATATATATATATATATATATATATATATATATATATATATATATATATGTATATGTATATGTATATGTATATGTATATATATATATATATATATATATATATATATATATATATATATATATATATATATATATATATATATATTTACATATATATATATACCACACATACACTGAGTGGTAACATAGTGGATAATGTTCTTGCCGGTCACTTGGCAGGCTGAGGTTCGTACCTCGGTCAAGGTGCAAAGTTTTCACTGATAATCAAGCAGAAGTATAGATATCTGAAACAACCTAGATACATAAGTGGTCCTCAGTAGTGCAGTGGTTAGCACGTCTGACTATGAATCCACTGGCCTGAGTTCGATCCTGGACGAGGGCAGTCGGCACACAGTTCACCTAACTGTTCATCCTCCCAAACAGCTTGGTAGAGAAATGGATACCAAGGGAAACCTAGGGAAGGTAAACTGTGGAAACTCAGATGTCACAATGGCCCTGTTCTCCCGGGGTAACGGATTAATTTCCACAACAGGCTTAAAGGCCAATGTGACGGGAGATGAGCGCCCGCACCTACAGCGTGTGCCCCCACTTTACCATGCTAAAAATATTCAAGAATCTAAAGCCAGGCTGTATAACAGTAGCTATGTAGATGTGTACAGAACGAGCACAGTTTCTTTAACTAGGTAAACAGCACTAAGTACATACACACACACACCTCCTTAGGAATTCTTCGTAGGCATCCCTCCTGATGGTGTGTGCTGTGACCAGGTTGTGCTGTGTCAGAATCTTTCGGATGCTGTCAGTGAGTGCGCCATACAGGCAACGCTCCCCATCAAAGGTGTTGGCCTCACAGTGTGCTCCTACTCCTATCAGATACTCAGCCACTTGTAGATGTCCACACAGGCATGCGTAGTACCTGGAATGATGCAACACCAAAACATTTCTTTATTTGCAATGACATAGTTTTAACAGTACTATTCTGTAAAGTGATAATACAAGTCCAGTTTACATTGTGCTTATCTCTGTTTCTGAGCCTACAGTGATTACCAGGTTATCAAATATAATGAAAATATTAATAGTAACATTAGTGTGTCGTTATGAAAGCAGAAAGAGACTTGACATTACATAGCATAACATAACACAATCACATAACAACCAATAAGTAACATAACTTACAATGGGGTGCTGTCCCAATTGTCACGTATATTCACATCAACATCCCGCTGCTCTACAAGGTACCTGGAAAGTAGGAACACCTGTTAATTAACCCTCCTTCAGGTGTGTCCACTAGGAATAAAAAAGGGACAAATTAATTATTATATAGAGAATCTTGGTATTCATTTATTTTTTTCATTGAAAGGATACTGGCTAAGGACAACAAAAATATGTAAAAAAAATCCGCTTGTTGCCAGACCCTGTAAAGAGGACAGTAGGAGAAATATAAGCAGGAGGTGGAGGTTCATTTTAACATTAGAGGTGTCTTGACACTCCTCTTTTGAAAGAGTTTAAGTCATAGGCAGGTGGAAAAACAGACAAAGGAAGAGCGTTCCAGAGTTTACCAGTGTAAGGGATGAAAGAGTGAAGATACTGGTTAACTCTTGCATTAGAAAGATGGATAGAATAGGGATGAGAAGAAGTAGAAAGCCTTGTGCAGCGAGGCCACGGGAGGGATGGAGGCATGCAGTTAGCAAGTTCAGAAGAGTAGTCAGCATGAAAATAGCGGTAGAAAAGAGATAAAGATGCAAGATTGCGTGACTTAAAGAATCAAGACAGTCGGTTAGAGGAAGAGAGTTGATCAGACGAAAAGCTTTGGACTTCACCCATTTTAGTCAAACTGTGTGAGTTGAACCCCCCCAGACATGAGAGACATACTCCATACATGGATGGATAAGTCCCCTGTACAGAGCAAGCAGCTGGGAGGGAGAGAAAAATGGACGCAGACGCCATAGGAAACCTAACTTCTTGGGAGCTGATTTAGCAAGAGTAGAGATATGAAATAGCCAGTTTAGATTTTTAGTAAAGGATAAGTAAGGATAGAGCAAGTGTGTTTAATGTGGAGGAGAGACGCAGTTGAGTTTCATTGAAGAAGAGGGAATAGTTATCTGGAAGGTTATGTCGAGTAGATAGTTGTAGAAATTGAGTTATTGAGGCATTGAACAGAACCAAGTCTGCTCTGCCCCAATCAGAAACTAGTGAAAGATCAGAAGTTAGGCGTCCTATAGCATTTCGCCTTGAATCATTTAATTCTTGTTAGGTTGGGCGTCTGTTGTATGACGTTGAAAAATGCAAGGTGGTGTCATCAGCATAGGAGTGGATAGGGCATTGAGTCAGATTTAGGAGATCATTGATGAATAATAGTAAGAGAGTGGGTGATAGGACAAAACCCTGAGGAACACCACTGTTGATAGTTTTAGGAGAAGAACAGTGACTGTCCACTACAACTGCAATAGAACTGTCAGAAAGGAAACTGGAGATGAAGGTACAGAGAGATGGATAGAATCCGCAGGAGGGTAGTTTAGAAATTAAAGACTTATGCCAGACTCTATCGAAGGCTTTCGATATGTCAAGGCTGACAGCAAAGGTTTCATCAAAGTCCCTAAAAGAGGATGACCAAGATTCAGTTAGAAAAACAAGATCACCATACTAGCAATCAGAGAGAAGGTTGTGAACTGATAGATGCCTCATTATCTTCTTGTTAAGGACAGACTCGAAGGCTTTAGAAAGGCAGGAAATCAAAGCTATAGGGCGGTAGTTTGAAGGATTGGAGCGGTCACGCTTTTTAGGGACAGGTTGAATGTGAGCAAACTTCCAGCAAGGATAGGTAGAAGTAGAGAGATACAGACAAAAGAGTTTGACCAGCAGGGAGCGAGCTCGGAAGCACAGTTTTTGAGAACAACAGGAGGGAATCAAGACCAGAGAGGGCATGGAAAACGTCATAATGAAGAATTTTAATTATAAGGATGAAGTAGTCAGAGGGTGTAGGAATAGGAGGAATATGCCCAGTATCATCCAAAGTAGAGTTGGTAACAAAGGTTTGAGCAAAGAGTTCAGCTTTAGAGAAAGAAGAGACAGTTGTGGAGCCGTCTGGTTAAAGTGATAAAAATCCATGCCAGAGATAATCACCTCTGTTATGCGCTCGGCACAAAGAGAAGGATCTCTGACATGGAAGCAATACAATCGTTCCAAGGAAAATCAGAATAATACTGCCTTATAGGGAACAGAGAAGGGGTAGCTGTCAGTAGTCACAGACAACTGTGTTTCAGTTAGGAATAATGGTGACAGTTAGAAATCCTTAATACTACGAGTCACATATCTGCTCTTTCTGTAGCTGTATGTCTAAAAGGTTTCTGGTGCGGGGCAATTTACTATGGGGGTGGGGCAATTTACTATGGAGGCGGGGCAAGGTTAGGTTAGGTCGGGTCACACTCAAGTCAACTCAAACTCACCTGACCTCCTCAATGTTTCCTTTCCTGCACTGCCGTAATAAGTCTAAGCCGTCCATGTTAACGCACAATATATAGTCGTAATAGTGTAATTCTCTCTCTCTCTCTCTCTCTCTCTCTCTCTCTCTCTCTCTCTCTCTCTCACTCAGATAGGAGTGTTTGTTTACATCGTCAGCTGATTGCGTTCGAGTATGAGGCTTTGGCTTTAACTTGAAATTCCCTGTTTTATTTCTATGATTTCAAAGTGTGATTATGATTGCATTTCTATTATATTTATAGATAATGGAAATATTGTGTAATATTTCAGCAAGTAGTGATTCTCTCTCTCTCTCTCTCTCTCTCTCTCTCTCTCTCTCTCTCTCTCTCTCTCTCTCTCTCTCTCTCTCTCTCTCTCTCTCTCTCTCTCTCTCTCGCTCTCTCTCGCTCTCTCTCTCTCGCTCTCTCTCTCTCGCTCTCGCTCTCTCTCTCTCTCTCTCTCTCTCTCTCTCTCTCTCTCTCTCTCTCTCTCTCTCTCTCTCTCTCTCTCTCTCTCTCCTCTCTCTCTCTCTCTCCTCTCTCTCTCTCTCTCTCTCTCTCTCTCGCTCTCGCTCTCGCTCTCGCTCCTCTCTCTCTCTCTCCTCTCTCTCTCTCTCTCTCTCTCTCTCTCTCTCTCTCTCTCTCTCTCTCTCTCTCTCTTCATACATACGATGATGATGATAATAATGATGGTGATGATGATGATGATGATGGTGGTGATGATAATGATGAGAATAATGATGAAGACTTTTATATTTATTTATTTATTATACATATTGACGGTACCGGCCAGGGGCAAACAAAATTAGGTAAAATGCCGCTAGTTACTAGACCCTGCATAGGAGAAATAGAGGCCTAGTTTAACAACACCCGAAAAACTGCGTGGCTGTTTGAGTGAACGTAAAGTAGGTCTCTTAGCCAAGGGCGTTTCTATCTATTGAGTAAACCAGCGCTTTGTCAGGGGCTTGTTCCATCCTGTTACACTGTATCTGTTATTTTGTTATTCACGCTTTTTACAGGATGAAGATAATCGAGGTTATAGGCTTAGAATACTCGGGTATGTAGCTCAGAGTGATTCAATATAACGATGCCACTGCGTACCCAATACAAGCACAGTTAGGACATGGACGATGTGTTAAGAGGTAAGGTTTGCATACATTTCACAGCTTTACATGTATACCAGACATTACTATTTACCATATATATCATCGACATACGACCTCAAGTATAGTATGATGCATCTTTATTGATAAGAGGATACAACGGAGCTTTGCAATACAATCAAGCAGCTCATTGATGCAGGATGTAGCGAGGAGTGGTCACGGGTGGTGGTGGTGGTGGAGGCTGAGGCGGAGAGGGACAGGTGATGGTGTAGCCAGTGGGCAGTTGATGGCAGTTGTGGCGCTGTCCTCCTTCCCTGCATCACCACTGTTAGTGCTGCCACGCAACGCGACACCCTCCGTTACCCTCGTCTTCGTTCCTTCTAGCAACGCATCAACACACACCGCACATCGATTGGTGTGTGCATCGCTTCCTCCTCCTTACTTTGTTCCTCAAGTGGATGAGGTTGTTGTGGAGTGGACATAGTTGTTTTATTCAGCGTCATTAGTGCTGGCGGTTTTGTGTAACACTGAATCGCCGACAGCAATCTTTGTGTGGCACTGAATCGCCCACAACAGTCATACATGTGGCACTGTCAATGCCTCGTGCTTTGGAACACTGAAAATTTGACTGAAAGGGATAGTCAGGAGAGTGCTGTGGCCGGGGATCGAACCCCTGAAAGGACACACAACGTTGACTGTCCCGCCACAACAGCATTGAATTGTCCACACCCTCTGACGTGTAGTAGTGAAACTTTCATAGCAGGTCCTGGCCCTGTATCACCCAAAGCAGACTCAAGTGTGGTTCTCAACTGACCACAACAAACTAACGTGCTGTAGTGAACCGTCCACTGGAGTCTTGGTTTTCAGTCTGCAGTGAATGAAAACACAAGTTGAAATGCAAATCCATAATGGCAATTCTCCTCGACTACTAACAAATATTGAATTAATGACGAGGAGTTAATTTTTCATATATATTTTTAAGATATATATATATATATATATATATATATATATATATATATATATATATATATATATATATATATATGATGTGATAGTGAGTGTGTGTGCATATTGCTCGGTCAACCCACATAATTAGGTTTCCAACACACACACACACACACACACACACACACACACACACACACACACACACACACACACACACACACACACGCATGCATGCGTTTGAAAAAAGACATGAGTTTATTGCAGGCACGTATTGTTATTATCATTATTATATTTTATTATTATTATTATTATTATTATTATTATTATTATTATTATTATTATTATTATTATTAATATTATTTATCATTACTATTAATATTATTATCATTACTATTATGAGTAGTAGTAGTAGTAGAAGCGGTAGTATTAATATCTATATTGTTCTATATATATAATTTTCCTTTCGTGACAAGGTAATAGCCGACTTAATGTGCCAATTTAGATGTCAATTAAAAGGTGTGTGTGTGTGTGTGTGTGTGTGTGTGTGTGTGTGTGTGTGTGTGTGTGTGTGTGTGTGTGTGTGTGTGTGTGTGTGTGTGGGTGTGTGTGGGTGGGTGGGTGTGGGTGGATGGGTGTGGGAAGAAGGAAGGTGCAAGCAACAAAAGTAGTTGACTATAAAGAAAGAATACTTGTTTAATAATACCTTGAGCTTCACGCAGAGACACGTCTATCATTGACTCTCTCTCTCTCTCTCTCTCTCTCTCTCTCTCTCTCTCTCTCTCTCTCTCTCTCTCTCTCTCTCTCTCTCTCTCTCTCTCTCTCTCTCTCTCTCTCTGATTGAAGGTGAGGAACCTCGGAGCTCACCACACACACACACACACACACACACACACACACACACACACACACACACACCACACACACACACACCTTTACTTTATTTTGAGTGGATGGTAAGAGTGTAGGTTGTGTGTGTGTGTGTGTGTGTGTGTGTGTGTGTGTGTGTGTGTGTGTGTGTGTGTGTGTGTGTGTGTGTTGGGGGAGGAAAGTGTGGAGATGTGGTATACGGATTAGTTTACACCTTAAGAGTCACGAGCTTACCACAAACCCTCCTCCTCCTCCTCCTCCTCCTCCTCCTCCTCCTCCTCCTCCTCCCGTCTCTCTATCTTTCTTCCTTCCATCGTGGCCTCCCTTCTCGTCTCCGATCATCTTTCTCTTTCCTTCTCTTCCTCTTCCACAATCTCGTCATCGCCGTGGTTGTCATCATTCTCCTCCCTCCTCCTCCTCCTCCTCCTCCTCCTCCTCCTCCTCCTTCTCGTCCTCCTCCTCCACATTCCTCATATCTACTTATCCTTCTGATTACGACTCAGACACGAAGAGAACAAGATTTTCGTTCTTCTATAAAAGTGTAAGCACCACCACCAGCACTTCTATACCACCACTGCCACTACCATCACCGCTACCACTACCACTACCACCACTACCATTATCACCACGATCACTAACTCCTCTTTATCACCACTATCATTGCCGTTACTATATACGACCACCTCATCCACTATTAACATCACTACGTTCAATCACCACTACCACTACCACTACTACTATTAACTACTGGAATACCGTATAACCACATCACAGCTTGTTATCCCGTAGCTATACCACACCACATTGCAGCAACATCCACTACCTTCTCAGTCCCTCATCCACCTCCTAATACCACTGTACGTCTCCATCTAAACTGACACACGATTCTTATAAAGCTTTCCCTTCCATCCATCACCTCCACCACACCTAACTAATCCTTATCCTTACTCCACCTTACTCCACCATGTAAGTTCCACGCTTCCACTTACATCCCTTATACATGCTTCTACTCACTAGACTTATACTTTTTTATCTTTTTTTTATTTTTTTATTATCAAAGTCACCCATTCATCAGCCTTAGACCACTCCAGTACTAGCTTATTTCTTCTTCCCTATACCATTGACGAGCCATGGATGTGTGTTCTCTTTACCGCATGAGAGAATCCGTAGCAGCCTCTCTTCTATTTAGGGAAAGAATGAGACGTGTGTGTGTGTGTGTGTGTGCTAGCTATAGATCTTCTCTTCCTTACACATCTTAGAATAGATAGTCGTCCTCTATCATCCCTAGCTAGCATCACTTCACCTTCTTTAATCTCTTCCCCCTCCACCTCACCTCTTCCCTTCTCCCCGCCTTGTCACGCCCCACCATCCAGCTTCAGCCTCAATACAGCTTCCTTGTCATGCGCCTCCACTGTCTTGCATCCTTTTGTGCATGGTCGGGTCGTGGTGGCTGCTTCCTCGCTAGTGTTGGTCACAAGTTGGTGGAGAGGCGAGTGGTGCTGTGGGGCCTCAGGTGCCAAAGTGTGGGTGTGTGTGTGCGTCTAAGTGATCCAGGGTTTAGCAATGACTGGGTGTGTGGAGAGGGTGGGAGTGTCAGGGGCAGGACGGAGTGCGAAGTGGTCAGAGGTTATTGAAGGTATATGGGAGATTGGTTCTAAAGCGATGCGTTGTGGAGGTGTATATACATATTTGGGTTTTGCTTTTAGAAACACTGATGGAAATAGTTAATGAAAAAGCTTAGGGACTTTCTGAAGCTTTGTGTAAGTATATTGTTTTCGTGGATAAATCTGATTCCACTGAAGAATCAAAATCGTTACTAAACCGTTGATCAGAAATGGTATTGAGGAAAAATAAACTCGTCGTTTTCCTTCACGCTTTTCAGCATAAGAAATAAGGAATCAGTGAGGGTACGGACGTGTACTATAAAGGCAGCTGCCGCGGTGCTTCTTGAAGAGGAGAGACTTTGTCCAGTGTTGAGGAAATGGTGACGGAGGTGTTGCTGGCGGTGATGATGCTGATCTGCGTCTTGACTGCATGCCTCTGGACCAACTGTGAGAAGAGAAGCGACTTACTGAGGGGACGGTACACTATTCCTGGCACCACCTTCGAAGTGGTGTGAGCGACCCGCGGTGGGGCAGGGCAAGGCAGGGCAAGGCAGGGCAGATCAGGTCAGGGTAGGGGCGAACACCCAATCACAAGTTATATTTTTTTCTTTATCGTCTGCAACGCAAGACATTTAGTAATCAGACTGGTGTTGAGGGTCGGCAGGTGGCCACTGTTAGAGTTGTAGCATGTTGGTGGAGATGCTTATTGCGAGTATGCTGGGCGGCATTGTGCTGTTTATGCTGCTGGACAAGTGGTGCCTCTTGGAATACCCTCCAGGCATGGTGGTGGTCGTGGGCGGCGATGCCAAGGAGATCCTGAAGCCAACACCCACAGCCGTCATCAACACCACTGTCTCAAAGGATTCAGTGGAGGCTGCAGAGGAAAATGTTTATCAGGCCACAGAAGACCTCCACCATCAAACGGAATAGCGGTCTCAAGCATCAGCCTGCACATCAGCACTTGCCA
>JAPQNM010000018.1:11355255-11362755 GCA_029783475.1 Metacarcinus magister
GCGTCTATGCACTTTACTAAAATGTACCTTTGTGTTTGAATTCCATACCTTAATCCTAATGGTGATAATGGTAGGTATTGATGGTTTCCAATTGTTTACCTCACCAGTTCACTCACACGCTGGCTTCACTCACTACAATGGTAAATGGAACACGGACATCGCTCTTCACCCCGGCCTCTTCTTTTTTTTTTTCTTCCCACCAACGTTCCTTCTGTTGCAAGGCATTTAATTCAACCTTTATCTATGTGTGGTAATTGCTTCCGTTGACATATCGTAGGAACATCTCGTCCTTATACCAGCACTGTAAAAATAAAGCAGCTATTGTGTGAAAATATCATGATTTATTTTTTCTACAATACTTATCTGAAAGATAAGGAAATAAGATTGATTTCATTGAACTATTTTTCATAAAAATTTCAAACAAGTTAATACCGCGAATCAATTGATTAATTAATAGAATCCTTTTTCTTGGTAAAATACATTTAATCGGAGCTTGAAACTATCTATGGTTTTTGAGCTAACTTCTGGGGCTGGGAGTGTGTTGCAGTGGTCAACAACTAAAATAGTGAACTATGACTGACAAACAAGTGTGTTACATCTTCATACTTATTAATATCATGCCGTTACCTCTTGTTAGTGTTGCATTATCAATTTAGAATAATAATTTTAGATTGTGTTTATCGAAAGACCAATCTCCTAATTCTTCACTTGTTAAGAGGAAACGCACGATAATTAACGCAATGTAGGAATGTTTTATGTAGCTCGTCTCTCTCTCTCTCTCTCTCTCTCTCTCTCTCTCTCTCTCTCTCTCTCTCTCTCTCTCTCTCTCTCTCTCTCTCTCTCTCTCTCGTGAGTTTTTGACGGGCTCTGGATAGCCCGTGTGTCTCCTAGATGGGGACACGGTAGACAACCAGTGAGTTTTGGTCTTTAGTTTAAGTAGTTCGGTGATTCGAATTTTTTTGATGGTAAACTCGAAGATAGATTATCGTAGTGAAACACAATCTTAATGCGCGAAAATACAGCTTAGATGGCAGCAATATCCGTAAATACATAAAGGCTCGGGACTGACGAGAGTGCGCCATTGTCAAGAAGCAACAGCTGAGTGAGGCTGAGTGAGTGGGGTTCAGTTTGGTTTGGTCGCTCGACTAGGGAGGAGGGAGGGAGCGTGCGTGGCGTCGTTCTCAGACCTTACCCAGTGTGTGTGCACGTACGTCTGTGTGTGGTAGTGTGACGCCCTTGCAGCCGTAAGCCTTGTTTCTGGTTACTATGTGGTGTGATGTTGTGTAGTGGTGGGTTGTTGCGAGGCGCAGGCAGAAAGAACTAAATAGAAAGTGCAGTGGTGAGAGTGATCGAAGAGTGTGTTGTAAGGAAAGTCATGGTGCGGAAATGAATACCCACGAGGAGGAGGAAGAAGAAAAGGACGACCACGTGACCTGCAGCCTGAGGAGCAAGTGGACAGAAGCAGCAGCAGCAGCAGCAGCAGCAGAGTCCACTCCTATTACCTACCACTCCTGCTATTACGGTACGATTACTACTTCTACTACTATTACTACTACTACTACTATTACTATTACTATTACTACTACTACTACTACTATTACTATTACTATACTATTACTATTACTATTACTATTACTATTACTACTATTACTATTACTATTACTATTACTATTACTACTACTACTACTACTACTACTATTACTATTACTATTACTATTACTACTATTACTATTACTACTACTACTACTACTACTACTACTGACCACACAGACCTTTAGCTACGCGCAGGTGACAGGTGTTAATTAAGCCTACCTAAGAACACGTGACTACTCTAGTGGTATCAGTGACACAAGCTTTCATAAAATACCTACCTCGAACAGGTGACTTAGGATCAGGTTTACTATGAGAGGGATGAGAGCTTTAAGTCGTATAAGTTTTTTTGGATTGGAGTTCATTTCATTCATTCTGTGTGTTAGTATAAATAAGAACTTAGTGTTATCATACTGTATACTTAACGAAGGAACACTGAGACGGTAGCTATATTGTATCTTGATTGGAGGAAGGGGCATTGAAAGGGCTTCTTGTAGTGATTGTAGGCGTGTATTTTTTGTATAGAGGTATGGTAGTATATATGGAAGAATTTATAGGGTCTGGTAGTCTGTCTGGAAGGAAAAGGGGAAAGGGTACGACTGTATCAACTTCTTCTTGTGGTGTTATACGTATTGCTAAATATATATACGTAGGATATAGTGTTATCTAGTATGTTGGTTGCAGAGGAGTATTCACGGTCACCTCTTGTAGTTGTAATGACTTGAACTGTTTAAGAATTCGGTCGTTAGAGAGAAATATATGAAAAGTTAATAAAGAAAAATGATTAACTCGAGGGAGAAAAAAATGGGATAAACTGAGAAGTCTAGCAACGTGAGAAGGAAGTGAAGTATTTTCAGGTAACCGGTTTCTGTGACACATACACACACACACACACACACACCACACACCACACACACACACACCACACACACACACACACACACACAATTTTCAGTACGTGAGAGCAGTACTTATTACTTATGTTTTCCTATCATTGTCATTGTCATCATTATTGTTATTACTATATCATCATTACCGTTATTTTATTATTATTTTGTCATGTAGCTGCAAGAGAGCAAAGTGGTCATGTATAGCCATTCATTTAACAGTCAACAATTTTGCTGTGGGTTGTAGTGAAGCATTTTTCATACGTGTTAAGAGTGTGAGTGAGACTTGAGGCGTGGGTGCGGTGGTGATGGTGATGGTGATGGTGGTGGTGCTCTGGGGCTGGGTGGAGGCACGGTCTGATGCATTACCATTATCCCTTGCTACTACTACTACTACTACTACTACTACTACTACTACTACTACTACTACTACTACTACTACAGCACCTCCTCTCCTCCTCCTTTAAAACTGTTTTCAATCTCTCATGTACTGCCACAATGTTGCATCTATATCTCCTACTGTCCTTTACCTTTTCTTTTCTTTTTTTCTTTACCTATTTTTTTCATTGATATTGTGCTTCTCAACTTGGAAAGAAAAAAAAATGCCTTCTCCCTGGCATAGGCTGGCTGGCTGGCTGGCTGGCTGCACAAGACTTTCTACTTACTTACTTACTCTCACTAGTTAGTGTATCCTCATTCTTTCATCCCTTACACACCTAAGCAAACTCTGGTACACTGCCTGCCTTTCTCTCTCTGCTTTTCCACCTTCATATTCCTACGACTCAAACGTATTTAAGGTTTGGTTAGGTTAGGTTAGGTTACGTTAGGTTAGGTTAGGACATCTTTGAACTAGTCTCTCCTATCCTCATTGAATTCCTACTTTTTATTTTTTTGAATGGGAGGATGAGCAGCGATCAAACAGATTTATTTACAAAGGTTTTTCAAGTCCTTGGGTTTTTGGGTCCGGAACTTATAATAAAAAACTAGTATTATTATTGTTCTCGTTTTTGTTGTCATACTCATCATCTTAATCATTCTCCATGTCCTCTTCCTCACCATCACCACCACCACCATTACCATAATCATCACCATCGTCATCATCATCATCATCATTATCCATGTCTTCGTTCTCCTCCTCCTTCCTTCTCTTCTCCTCATCATCATCTTCATCACCACCACCATTACCATAACCATCACCTGCATCCCAGAAGGGCTCGCTAACGTTACCTGGGCATCGTTCACCTGGCAGACACGTTCCTCATGTAGGTGGTGTTGGTGCATAGTGATATTAATTACCTTGCTACCTGCTTGCTACCTGCTGCCTGCTGCCACGTGGGGAGGAATCAGGTATCCAGCGGCTCACCACCACCACCACCTGTTGCCTTACCTGTGTGTGTGTGTGTGTGTGTGTGTGTGTGTGTGTGTGTGTGTGAGTGTGAGTGTGAGTGTGAGTGTGTGTGTGTGTGTGTGTGTGTGTGTGTGTGTGTTAATTTGGGGAATATATACACGTTTTCTTTTTCTGACTGACGTGTTATTACCAGTTCAAAGGGGAGAGCGAGAGAGAGAGAGAGAGAGAGAGAGAGAGAGAGAGAGAGAGAGAGAGAGAGAGAGAGAGAGAGAGAGAGAGAGAGAGAGAGAGATAATGAGGTCATAATAACTTTTTATTTTTTTCCCTTGTCGCCCACTGACTGTAGTCTTTCCTACTTCACTTTCTCTCCGGTCCACCACTTTCCCCTCCCTCTCCCCCCCTCCCCCCTCTCTCTCTTCCTCTTCCTCCCTCCCTCTCTCCCCCACCCTCTCCCCCTCCCCCCCAACTTGACCAACCCACTTCTCTCTATTTATCTATCTCTATTTATCTGGTGGTAGTAGTATTAGAGAGAGAGAGAGAGAGAGAGAGAGAGAGAGAGAGAGAGAGAGAGAGAGAGAGAGAGAGAGAGAGAGAGAGAGAGAGAGAGAGAGAGAGAGAGAACGTTTAATGAAAGCTTATTTATACTCTTATCAGTAAAACCTTAAGAATGATGTCTATGAATGCAGAACTCGCCTCATTTGTGCGTTTGTTAGTTAGCCTGATGTAGAATTATTACTATTACTATTATTATTATTATTATTATTATTATTATTATTATTATATTATTATTATTATTATTATAGTAGTAGTAGTAGTAGTAGTAGTAATACAAGTAACTTATTCTTGTGTCCTGATTCCCTATATTCTCCTTTCTGAGTATCTTTTCTCTTCTGCCAACAGGTGTCCTTAATTAACGTGAGGTGTGCCGGCGGGTGGATGAGGCGGGACGGACAGACGGACAGACGGTACCAGCGGAGGTGACATCATGGCGTCCTTCTTACAATTTGCTCTGTCACCTTTTCCCCGACGTCGCTCCCGGAGAGGTGACCGATCCTCCACCTCATCCCAAGACCCAGCCTCCAGCGCACCATCTACACCCACACCTACACGAGTCTCGCCGCCCAAGACCCGTTCAGTGGGTATACAAACGCCTGTGTTGGAGCGACGGGCGCGACACGATGCCCCGTCGACGCCAAACTCACTGCGGCGTTTGAAAGGTGTGTGGGGCACGTCGCCTATGTTGTCCCGCCGCGCCTCCCGTGACACGTTAAGAGAGGACAGTCTTACGCCCACCCCAGCCTCCTCTCCCCCGCCACTCCCGGAGATGCGTCTGTCCACAGCCTCCTCCAGAAGGTGACTTATCATTTCATCCTGAAGTGTTGTTATTTTATGGTCCGATATGTGTGTGATGCTGGTGGGGGTGGGGGTGGCTTATCTCTCTCTCTCTCTCTCTCTCTCTCTCTCTCTCTCTCTCTCTCTCTCTCTCTCTCTCTCTCTCTCTCTCTCTCTCCTGTTATTACTCCCATCTCATTCTCTCCTTCCTCCTCAGGTTCATGTCTCCCCCCGCCACCTCCTCCTGCACCTCCCTCAGCAGCCATGAGCCGCCGCCCACGCCGCCCTCCTCCTGCAACTCTTCCTTCCACTTCGACGGACCCTCCACCTCCACGCCAACGCCAATCCGCCGCCGCCGCCCATCTGAAACTAGCTTGGACAGTGAGGGCGCGCATGTAGTTCACGTTGGGGCGGCGGGGCTGGATATGGGCGGGATGCGGGCGTGGCAGCGTGAGGAGCGGGAGGTGGTGTTGAGAGGCGTGGGTGGCGGCGGGCGGCGGGCTGTGGTGAGGGAGAGTGTGAGGATGTCCCAGTGTGTGGTATGGGAGTGTTTGCCGATACCAAGCCTGGGCCGACGCAGGGCACAACGCAAGGCTGGTGAGTGTTGATCTACTATACTGTTTGTACTATTACTTCTACTATTACTTCCACTACTACTTCTACTACTACTTCTACTACTTTTACTATTATTACTGCTGCTCCTACTGTGGTACGTTGAAATTAACTTCATGAATAAGCATGTTAGGGTCGGAGGAGGCAGCTCTGGCAGACATCGAGGTCATTGATTCAAATGTGTATGTGTGTGTGTGTGTGTGTGTGTGTGTGTGTGTGTGTGTGTGTGTGTGTGTGTGTGTGTGTGTGTTGGTTGTGCCTGGTGCGCTGATGCCTTGGCCTGGTAGTGGATGTCCATGAGGAGTCTGATGTGGATGGGGTTGGCTTTTTTAGGGTCTGAAGGGAAGCTGAAGGCTGGTGCGGCGGCGCCAGTGGAGCCGTCAATGCCAATGTTATGGTGAGTGCCGGGGAGTCGCAGCTGAGGCACCGTTGAGGGTCTGTCTGAAGGGCGTGGGAGATATATTGTAGTACCTTCAGATGCCTCAGCCAACTGTGTGTGATGTTGGGTTTGGGGAGAGTACTAAAGTGGCGCCGATGTGTAGTCTAGGTTAGGTAAGTTCATGCAATTTTAGACTAGATTATCTGTGATGTTGGTAGGTAGACATTATATATATAGTAATGCCGAATTCTTAGGCACGGCAAGGTTAAAAGAATGGTAGAGTTTATGAAAATATAGTAAGTATGGTTTCATAGACTCGATCTAGCTATGTGTGGCTGTGTAGAGGCTGGACTCCGGTATGGGGCTGCAAGGACGTTCTCGAGGGATGATTAGTGTTGGGGAGAGAGTTTCATTTTAACTGTTAATTAGACGACTGTGTTAGAGAGACGAAAGTTATTGCTCATGGGTTGATTATTATTTTTTTATAAGTGGTGGAGTTTGATAATTAATAAGCAAGGACTGAGCTATGTACTAGTGATTGAATGGTGGTGGTGGTGGTGGTGGTGGTGGTGGTGGTGGTGGTGGTGGCGGTGGCGGTGGTGGTGGTCTGACGTGCTTGCTGCAGTACGTATCGCTGGTCGTGCGTTCTCGTGTTCACAAAAAAACATTGCATCGCTATTTTTACCTTTTTATTGTTTGGCTTCCGTTCCGTTGTGATTAGTGTGTGTGTGTGTGTGTGTGTGTGTGTGTGTGTGTGTGTGTGTGTGTGTGTGTGTGTGTGTGTGTGTGTGTAAGGGGACGTTCTATATACATTACGCATACTCATACCGTGGGACACACACACACACACACACACACACACACACACACACACACACACACACACACACCACACACGTTTGCGTGCGCTATGGGTTTTCACGTGATTTGGCTGCGTGCCCACATGGGACATCCCGGTTCACACACACACACCACACACACACACACACACACACACACACACACGTACACACGTACACAAGCACACCCACACATACACACACCATATCGAAAATGAGAGAGAGAGAGAGAGAAAGAGAGAGGAGAGAGAGAGAGAGAGAGAGAGAGAGAGAGAGAGAGAGACTTTCGTTACTCTTACTATAGTTTTTACCTCCTATATCTGCCGACCCTCGTCTCTCCTCCCTCCCTTCCTCCCACCATCCCTCCCTTACCACTTGTGGGTGGAGAGGAGTAAAGTATAGGAAGTGGTGGCGTGAGATTGCGCCGACGTGGTGGTGAGGGGAGTCTTAAGATGGTGGTGGTGGTGGTGGTGGTGGTGGTGGTGGTGGTGATGGTGGTGGTGGTGGTGATGG
>JAPQNM010000018.1:11385255-11395255 GCA_029783475.1 Metacarcinus magister
GGCTAAGTGAGAGAAGTGCATGTGCATGTATGCATATGTGTGTGTGTGTGTGTGTGTGTGTGCCTTGTCTCGGCTACCCTGCCTTTTGAGGGATGTCAGCCTGGTATATAGATAGATCTTAACCGTCAGCCATCTCTCTCTCTCTCTCTCTCTCTCTCTCTCTCTCTCTCTCTCTCTCTCTCGCTTCATACATACATACATACACATACATATCTAGAGTAGTGTCAGGTGACGTGATGGGTCAATGAAGGGTGACAAGGAGACACAAACAAGTTAACTTTACTGATAACTATGTGACGGGGGAAGATTAGAGGCATCACCCCGTCAGGAGGGTCGTTAATGGAGGGTGAAGGACGGTAACGAGGTAGTTTGTCGCTTGACTTTATACCTGATGATGATGATGATGATGATGATGATGATGATGATGATGATGATGATGATGATGATGAACGCAGGGCACGATTATTATTACTCTTAACTCGTTTGATGAATTCAGTTACAAGATGTTATGAAGATATAGTATTCTTAGACCGGTTTTTTTTAATGGTGGATGTTGGGCAGGAATAGTAATCTTCAATTGTATTCTATGTATTCCATCTCCATGTTAGTTATGAATATTTACTTAAGTCTTAACACACTAATAGACTTACTCACTCATATAGATGCAGCACGAGTGAGTAACTATGTAATTAAATAGTTGTGTCGTTAAGTGGGTAACCTTTCTTGATCTTTTATTAATTAATGAAGAATATGGACTGAGGATCAAAACATGTCAGTGGGTGAAGGAGGACTCAAGTGGAAGCCTTTCACCACACACACACACACACACACACACACACACACACACACACACACACACACACACACACACACACACACACACACCATACATACAGTTAGTTAATCATGTCGTTAAGGGAGTAGATGAGGTGGTTGTCTTCACCTTGTGTAGTCGATCTTAATTAATGAGGAATACAACAGAGGCTCAATACTTCCCTTTAATTAATCATGTCAGTGGGAGAGAGAGAGAGAGAGAGAGAGTGGGTGAGTGGGTGAGGTCATTGCCTTCCTAATGCTCGTGTGTGCTAACAGAGTCTTGGTTAGCGACGCCGCTGTTGTTGTTTTCTTACATACACTGCCGCTGCGTCGCTAGGCCAAGCTATGTGACTCTTGAACGTGACCTGATCTGCCTCGCACGGCCCAGCAGACAAGTAGAGAGAAGCAGGAGTGTTCAAGGAGACGCCGTTGCGGTCTAAAACAAAACACATTCGCGGTGTTTTTATAAGTCTTCGTTCAGGATAACTTAGAACTGTGGTGAGCTGGACAAGGAAAGCGCAACTTTAGTCCTATTACTACTTAGGCTTCACTTAGACTTTAATGGAAGACTTAAGGACGTGAGAAAAAAAACTAAGTAAACCACACAGCCTCTCACATACAACCGCGTGTACACATTATTACTTGTATCACTATTAGTTTTTCTCTTAAGGTTGAGGCAAAAAAAGATCGATGTCGGATGAAAATCTTAATTCCTTTACTTAGAAGGGAGGTGGTTTCAAGGTCATTCTAGTTTTCATCCGACAAAATCGTTATATAATATACTGCAAACCAATAAAAGACAGTTAAGTTTTGTGAAAGACTGGAGGGGGAAAGTCTAAAAAAAAAATAATATATAAAGAACTAAGTTATCTTTATCAGACATTGAACTTTCAGCTTCGTCACTTAGATTATCAAGTGAATATGATTGACACGAAGCCACAGTGTTTCTTTGGCACCAACAAGAGGTCACATACTTAAACTATCGATTCTAACAATAACATCATGAGAGAGAGAGAGAGAGAGAGAGAGAGAGAGAGAGAGAGAGAGAGAGAGAGAGAGAGAGAGAGAGAGAGAGAGAGAGAGACGACGACGACGACGACCGCACTAATCTAGGAGCGATATTCTGAGTTGTAGATCATAAGACGGCTGCTGCATCATTCTGTTTACAAAAGTCTGTATTTATCACCGACGGTTCTGTTTACATTTACATCAATGACACACACACCTTCACACTCCTGCCGCGGTTGTTTACATGCGGATTCTGACAGCGGGGATGCGGATGTCAGCAGCGAGGGGAGGGGAAGTGGGGGAGGATGTCAATAGATGTCAATATAAAAGGATGGATGAGAGGGAAGGAGGGGAAGGGGAAGGGGAAGGGGAAGGTAAGTGTGAGAGGGGAGGTTTTGAGGTGAAGGGAAGGGAAGGGAAGGGAAAGGGAGGTTAGCCCAGAGAAATGGATGTAATATATATCAGTGTGTGTGTGTGTGTGTGTGTGTGTGTGTGTGTGTGTGTGTGTGTGTGTGTGTGTGTGTGTGTGTGTGTGTGTGTGCATGTGTGCGTGTGTCTTAACCCTCACGGACACTTACTATAATATAATAATAACAAGTTTCACAGTACTATCGGTTTAATTACTACTACAACATATACTCTTTACAGCATATGAGTGAAAAATAGAAATCAGGATAAAATAGAGAAGGGAATGAAAATAAATGTAGGATAAGGGAAGAAAAAGTAGGGAAGATAATTATGAAAAAGGAGGGAAAGGAGAGAGAAAAAAGTGAGGGAGTGAAAGATAGGAGGTGAGAGGGGAAGAGACTTGGAGGAAAGGAGGGGAGGAGTAAAGTGAGGGGCTGCAGGGGCAAGGAGAAGAGATAAGGAGAGAGAAAGGAGGTAGAGGGGAGAGAAGAGAAAGGGGAAAAGAGGGAAAAAAGTGAAAAGGAGAGAGAGAGAGAGAGAGAGAGAGAGAGAGAGAGAGAGAGAGAGAGAGAGAGAGAGAGAGAGAGAGAGAGAGAGAGAGAGAGATGACTACTACGACTAAGTGGAAAGGTTTCTTACTTTGAGGAAGGAAAAGGTCAAGGAATAATAAGAAAAGAGAAGAGAGGGAGCGAGGGAGGATTAGTGGAAAGGAGGGAGAGAAGAAAGGAAGGGAGGGAAGGAGGGAAGGAAAGACCAGAGAATGTAAGTTTTTATAGAAAGATTGTCCACCAAGAAGGCGCCTCATTACTTCCCTTCCCTTCCTTTCCTTCCTTCGTTTCTTCCTTTCCTTCCTTCCTTCCTTCCTTCGTTCCTTCCTTCCTTCCTTCTCTTCCTTTCCTTCCTTCCTTTCCTTCCTTCCTTCCTTCCTTCATTCACTTCTCCTTCTCTCCTTCCCTTCTATTCTTCACTTTCTCCAAACTTTCTAACTTTCCTCCTTGTCAAAATATATCCTTTCTTTTCTCTCTCTCTCTTTCTCTTTTTCTCCCTCTCAGTTTCTATCTCTATCTGGTTTTTTCTCTCTTTCTCTCTCTCTCTCTTACTCTCCTTCTAGATAAGCTTAAAAACTTCAAACTAACTCCATTATCATAATATTACCATCACTAATAATAATAATAATAATAATAATAATAATAATAATAATAATAATAATAATAACTTTACTATGAAAACAAAAATACTGTAACACTCACTAAAATCTTCCAGACATAAGGCGTTGCATCTCTCCTTGCTTTTGTTTTGTTTAGTAATTTCTTTTAATAATCTGTTGCTTTCCTGCCTTGCCTTTGTACGTGTAAGAATGTGTCTGTTATTTGCGTTGTAGTTGAGATGTGTGGTAGTGATGTTATTATAGGCTACTGGTTCTTGTTATGACCGTGTGTGTGTGCGTGTGTGTGTGTGTGTGTGTGTGTGTGTGTGTGTGTGTGTGTGTCGTGTGCGTGTATCTGTGTCTGTCTGTCTGTCTGGTTCAGCGATTACCGTATTTGCATTGTCATTGGTGTGTGAGAGAGAGAGAGAGAGAGAGAGAGAGAGAGAGAGAGAGAGAGAGAGAGAGAGAGAGAGAGAGAGAGAGAGAGAGAGAGAGAGAGAGAGAGAGAGAGAGAGAGAGAGAGAGAGAATGATACTTTAATTAGTAGGTCTGTTTAGATTACACTGAAAATCTCTGCGAGGCGTTGGTGCTATTTTTTGTGCGTATGTGAGAGAGAGAGAGAGAGAGAGAGAGAGAGAGAGAGAGAGAGAGAGAGAGAGAGAGAGAGAGAGAGAGAGAGAGAGAAGCGGTATTGTGTTACAGGTTCAGTAAGTTGAGGTAAACAGTTTATGCTACCGTCACCACCTTCACTATCCCCCTTCCACCCCTTTCCCTCACCCCTTCCTTCACCCTCTCCCTCACCCCTTCCCCGTCCTCCCCATCCCTCCCCACCTTGCAAGTGAGGCTCCCAGGGCTATTAAGACACTAGGGGAGCCTTGATTTCCCTTCCCCTCCCTTCCCCTTCCTCCCTTCCCCTTCCTCCCTTCCCCTCCCCTTTCCTTCCTCTTTGCTCTCTCCTCCTCGCTTCTCTTCACAACAATCATCCATTCAACTTTTCTTTTACTTTATGATTTATTACTCTCTCTCTCTCTCTCTCTCTCTCTCTCTCTCTCTCTCTCTCTCTCTCTCTCTCTCTCTCTCTCTCTCTCTCACAAAGTAATACAGGCATCATATCCTTGACAAACAGCCATCTATCCATCCAGCCAGCCATCCATCTTGTTTATATTGTCACTTAATCTGCAGGTGAAAAGATGTTTGTCATTATATTATTATTATCTATTTATTATTCATTTATTTATTTATTTGTTTATTTTTCAAGCTTTGTCAGTCAGTCGGTCTAAGGGGTTACGAGGTTTGCACGAACAGATGTGTGTGTGTGTGGTGTGTGTGTGTGTGTGTGTGTGTGTGTGTGTGTGTGTGTGTGTGTGTGTGTGTGTGTGATGGGTACCAGGCGTTAAGTGCCAAACGGAGCCACCTGGTACCGGAAGTGACGAGGAGGAGGAGGAGGAGGAGGAGGAGGAGGAGGAGGAGGAGGAGGAGGAGGGAGGAGGAGGAGGAGGAGTGGGAGGAGGGGGGGGGGAGGAGGATGGTGATGGTGCTTCCTCTGAGACATTGTTGTGGTGCGAGCCTGAGGAGGAGGAGGAGGAGGAGGAGGCTGGGAAGGAGTGCCCGCCGGGTATCGCCATAAGGGTCCTTTCACGTCAGTCTGAGTGCCAAAGGGAAGTGCCTCACAGTGCCATTGTTGACATGTTGTGGGCAGAAAGGTGCTCTTAGGTGTGTGTGTGTGTGTGTGTGTGTGTGTGTGTGTGCGTGTGTGTTTGTGCGCGCTAAAGGGGTATACACTCTCTCTCTCTCTCTCTCTCTCTCTCTCTCTCTCTCTCTCTCTCTCTCTCTCTCTCTCTCTCTCTCTCTCTCTCTCTCTCTCTCTCACATATACATACATAACATAACATACACACCAAACATCTTTACTTTACACACTTGAACGTTAAATTTCTCGAGTTGCTGCTGAACTCTCGCACATAAGGAAATATCTTTAGTCTCCCATACCCGCGTCCCATTCTCTAATTGCTGGTGTGTCTTCGTTTTCTTTCTATTAAGACTATGACTACTTGACTACCCTTCCCTATATTATACTAATTATACCTATGTTAAAACTCTCAATATTCCTTCATTTTCTTTTATTGCTTCATAATCATAAATATGTCTTCCTAGTATAAGAAAATTCGTTTATTGAGATTATTATAGTATTTTTTTTGTCATAATGTTCATGATCATACCAAGTCACACACGCACACACACACCACAACACACACACACACACACACACACACATGCACACACACGCACACGCGCCCGGGGACAGGTTTAGGCAGGCTCGCTCGTTGCACAGAGAACAGGTCACGAATAAACTTGCAGGTAGGCCAGTCGACTAAGGTATGTACAGGCTTGGACACGTGTATGTACCTAGCATCAACTATTTATTTGGGAATACGAAAAAATATAAGTAGTACTATGAATCTATGAAATGTTTTGTATTATTGTTGTCATTTCGGCTCATCATTATTATTATCATTATATTATTCTTTATTACAAATTCACTGTTTAGAAATGCCTTCTCCCTTCCCAATTTTCTCCCTGCTTCCTTCCAAATATTCCTTCTCCCTTCCCAATCTTCTTCCTTCTCCCTTCTCAATATTCTCCCTTCTCCTTTCTCTCTTCACAATATTCTCTCTTCTCCGTTTTCAATATTCTCCCTTCTCCCTATCCAATATTCTCCCTTCTCCCTTCTCAATATTCTCCCTTCTCTCTTCCCAATATTCTCCGTTCTCCCTTCTCCCTTGTCCCTTTTTTCTTCTTCTTTCTGCTCTGCCAATCTCTGCTGTTCCGTTCATCTCTCCAGCTTGGTATGATTTCTTGGGGGTGCAATTTTACAGTCTTTTGTTCTGTTAATTGTTTTTTGTAGCCTAAGGGAAAGTTACATAGATCTATACTGGTGACGTGTATTACTATTCAATGTTGACAGAACTAGACAGGGAGCAATGGACACTTGTGAAGGTGAGGTGAAGATGATGATAGGTCTCATAGTCCAGCAGCAAGGTTCATGGTGTGGTAATAGTACTTGTTGTATCTGGTTATAATGATGTCCTGTCTTACGATGCTTGCCTTGCACAGCTGTTGATGTAATAGTTCTGTTATGAGACGTGAATAGAGGCTGCCGCGTAGAGTGCATCTCAGAAGGTGTTACGCGTGGTCTAGTTTGTTTGCCAGCACTTCTTAGTAGCGGTAAACCTTAAATTATTACTCACCTGCAAAATTAATAAGTTCTTTGGCCTAGTAACGAGGAGCCTGGCGCTGTACGACATGTTCCTTTGTGCGCGGCAGCAGCGGGCACGCGTCTCAGAGATGCCAAACGGGTGATGATACTGACAATATCCCTTTTACAATGATGTTTTACGGTACGATTATACTCAGCGGATATCATTATACCAGGTGGTGTATTATGAGTCCGTGTAAGCTATTATGAGTGAAGGGCGGCTATTGTAAGTGAGATAAGCATGTGGGTATGTGTGTGTTGGCAGGACTGACGAGTCACGAGCAGCGAGACCCAAGTCCAACCATACGAAGCCGAGACACACTCACCCTCCCTCCCGCCCTCAGTTAGTTACGATCAGCGCGGTGGTTGTGTACTGGGTGAGCTTCGTGGCCACACTCACTGGCTGGCTGGCAGGTCGTAGTACTCGGTGGTATTGTGGTGTCATTCATGTTTAACTGCATTTCATCCCTGACTAAAGCTAAAGGCATTGTGGTGTTGAGTGTGTGCTTGTGCAATTTTTTTTTCTTCCGTACTTTTCAAACGAGGTGGAAGGAGAGAGTGAGAGAGACAGTCGTGTTTCTCTGAGGTCATGCTATTGCAGGTGTCACGGTGTTTGACCTGTGATCACACCCCACCACCTGTCATCTCATGTTGTTGACGGTTTAAAGACTTATAATAGTGTTGGGTTGAGACTTGTGTATGTTTGTATAATTATATCAGTCAGTGAATCGAGTATGTTTACTGAGCGTCACTGATAAAAAGACATGCGTGATCGTTCGGCTGATGTAAACAAACAGGTGATGTTTAGATGTTGTCGCCTTAATATATATTCATCAGACATCGTTGTAAATTCATTATTATTATTAATTTTGTTTGTATTCATTTTCAATCCCAGGTAATTCATTGTTCACTTGTGTAACTCATACAGGGAATATATCGCCCGACACTTACTCTTTCATTCAGTATCATTCTTTTATATAAGTTAATTGGAGTTAAAAAAAAATCGATCTTCATTGTTCTTTTAAGAGTGTATCTAATCAAGTTGATAAAAGAAGTGGCTGGAGAGTTTCAAGGAGGAGGAGGAGGAGAAGGAAGAGGAGGAGGATGAGGAGGAGGAAGAAGGAGAGGATTGTGAGGGACAGCTGAGAAGAGGGGGAGGAGGCAGGCAGAGGTGATGACGTTTTGTTAATCTATTTCATGCCTATTCCTCCGACGGATAGTGTGTCACCCATAAAAGCCGGTCATGAATGGCTCACAAGGACGCCTAAGTGGTCATAGCCTTATCTTCCTTCTCCTCTTCTTCCTCCTCCTCCTCCTCCTCCTCCTCCTTGTTCTCCTCTTCTTCAACTTTCTTCTCTTACGACATTAGTGTTTGCATTTTGTTTTTCCTATCTTGATAACTTCTCATATTAAAAAAAAAAAATTGTATTCGTGTTTTCTATTTTTTTTTCTTCTACTTAACTTATCTTTACTCATAATCGCTTTTCTTTATTATTTTTTTTCTTTACCTCAACGATTACTTGGCTCTCGGAAGTCACGAATGGGCGTGGCAATAATTGACTAGCTAGCTATATTTCCACGAATCGACTAATATAACTTTTGCAGCAACACGAACTGCCCTTCCTTGATTAAGAGTATTTTTTTGCGGCAAGACAATGACTCTGAACCCATGTGGAAAAATGTGCTTCAGTCACTCGTTCGAAATAAAAAAAGAGCTTCCCACAAGTAGTGTCTCGTTTCTCACGGACATACGTAAAGGGAAGCGAATTAGATAGTTTCACGCAACAGCAGATTAAAACAAAAAAGAGAGAAGATTATAGTGGTTCCATGTGATTTAACGTAGCTAATTGTATATATTTTTTAGTCTAAACTTCATTGCCTCCCATACTCTATCGTTCACTTGAAACTACCACATACGCTCCTTATCCTCTCTCTCTCTCTCTAAAAAAAAGAAAAAAGAAAAGAATAGAAAGTTACAAGCTTAGAGTAACGCCTTTCAACCTTCAGACAGGGATGACTTGCCTATAATAGTAGCGATGGCTGACTATTGAGTGAGATAGTCAAGTGTGATCGCAGACTACTGAAGGAAGTGAAGGAAGAGTAGACTTGACACCTGACTATTGTAACGAGTAGTCCAGTTTGTCGTGACGAAAAGAAGAAGAAGAAGAAGAGGAGGAGGACGAGGATGGAAATACACTCGTCAGAATAAAGAAAAAAGTTTAAATTGAAGACGAGGACTACGATGACCAAAACGATAATGGCAATGGTGGAGGTGGTGATGGTGGTGGTGAAGGTGGTGTGCGTGCAGTGGGCTTGACACACACACACACACACACACACACACACACACACACACACACACACACACACACACACACACACACACACACACACACACACACAAGTTGCAGCAAGATTTCGTTCCTCCGCCCGTACACACATACACACAACTTAACTCTTCAAAAATAGTCTTTCCGCCCACACCCCACGCCCACGGTACACGCTCACGCCCACATCACTATGGGGTGGTGCTTTCTGGGTGTGTGTTTCTCCCCCAACAAGGGACACAAACGCGGGCGGCCGTCACCAGTACCCACTTGTGACGCGCGCCCACAAGCACACCCACAGCCACAACGACCCAAGTCACGACCACAGAAAGGTAAATAAATTATTAAAAAAAACTTCTCGATAAACGTAACTCCTGACCTGACCTGACCTGACCTGTGATGTTATTTTTTTTATTAGTTTATTCATTTATTTATTGTAGTTATTATTATTATTATTATTATTATTATTATTATTATTATTATTACTATTATTATGTATTTATTTATTATTTTATGAGTATCGGGTTGCAACAGCAGTGACTATATACAGAGTACGTAGAAGAAGAGGCAATGTAGAAGTGAGGTCACGAACGACTTAGAACTGTGAGTGAAGTTTTATTTTTCTTCTTCCGTTTATCCTCAAAGAGAGTGACGTTTTGTGCATTGAGAGAGACAGGAGAGAGAGAGAGAGAGAGAGAGAGAGAGAGAGAGAGAGAGAGAGAGAGAGAGAGAGAGAGAGAGAGAGAGAGAGAGCTATATAGAAACGAGCACATATACACCTGTCACTGCAGCTCTGTGCGTGTGTGTGTGTGTGTGTGTTTGTTTGTCATGATTGTGATTAGCTCGTCTCCGTGAAGCCGAGTGTAAACAATAACTTTTTCGTGACTGACTCAACTCTTGGCTTGGTTTGGATGCTGCGGAGAAGGAGGAGGAGGAAGAACAAGAGGAGAAGAGGAGGAGGATGAGGAGGAGGAAGAAGAAGAGGAGGAGGAGAAGGAGGAAGAGCTCAAGTAATCTTCATAATAAACAAAACTTCTT
>JAPQNM010000018.1:11405255-11410255 GCA_029783475.1 Metacarcinus magister
CATTATTATTATTATTATTATTATTATTATTATTATTATTATCATTATTATTATTATTATTATTATTATTATAGCCATTATAAAAAGACGAAGGATAAAAATGTATATATATTCTCTCTCTCTCTCTCTCTCTCTCTCTCTCTCTCTCTCTCTCTCTCTCTCTCTCTCTCTCTCTCTCTCTCTCTCTCTCTCCGCTCCTCCTCCTCCTCCTCCTCCTCCTCCTCCTCCTCCTGCTATTAACTTTTCCCTTTACTAATTCCACAACTGATGTCCTCACACTTTTCATCTTTCTTTCTCTCTCTCTCTTCCTCCCTCTCTTTTCCCTCCTCTCTCCATTCTCACCCTGTCATTCTGTCCTCACTTCTCTCCTCCCCTCCCTCCCACCTCCCCTTCTTCTCCCCTTCTCCTCCCCTTCCTCCCCTTCTTCACCTTTGTCTCCAAGGAATTCTTACTTAATTTTTTCTTTCCTTTTCTCTTCTCGTTATTATTATTTTTATTATTATCATTATTATTATCATTGTTATTATTTGTGATGTGTCTTGTCTCTTTCTACTATATCCTCATTCTTCTTCTTACTCTCCTCCTCCTCCTCCTCCAAACCCTCCTCCTCCTCCTCCTCCTCCTCCTCCTCCTCCTCCTCCTCCTCCTCCTCCTCCTGGTACAGCAATGGTCAGATCGTTCGCGTCACTGATAAGAAAATTGTCTTTACAAGATCAGCCAAACGAGATGGAGTGCTCTCTCTCTCTCTCTCTCTCTCTCTCTCTCTCTCTCTCTCTCTCTCTCTCTCTCTCTCTCTCTCTCTCTCTCTCTCTCTCTCTCTAACCCATCTGCTCCTCTTAACTTCTTCCTTCCTCTGCCTTTTTTTGTCTCAACCTCAGTTTCTTACTCTCACCTTCCTTCCCTCTTCCCTCCCTTCCCTCTTCCCTCCCTTCCCTCTCCCCTTCTTTCCCTCTTCCCTCCCTTCCCTCTTCCCTCCCTTCCCTCTCCCCTTCTTTCCCTCTTCCCTCCCTTCCCACTCTCACCTTCCCTTCACCTTCTACTTATTCAAATTTGCTCCTTCCATCGTCTTCTCCCTTCCCTCTCTTCTGTCTACTTTTCATCTTCCTTTTTGTATCTGAGACTCCTCCTCCTCCTCCTCCTCCTCCTCCTCCTCCTCCTCCTCCCGATTATTAATATTTATTTTTATCATTAATATTTATTTTTATCTTTAATATTTATTTTTATCATTAATATTTATTTTTATCATTAATATTTATTTTTATCATCATTATTTATTTTTATCATCAATATTTATTTTTATCATTATTATTTATTTTTATCATTAATATTTATTTTTATCATTAATATTTATTTTTATCATTAATATGGTGGGGGGAGAAGCCTTCACCCTTACTATCCTGTATCCTTCACTCTAGACTAGGTAGTGTACTCACAAACAGCCTCGTAAGGGCCAGCAGGCCTGTTGCTGTTTGTTCTTCCTATGTGTTCCTATGTGTTCCCCAGTAGTAATTTGGGAGAAGAAAGGATGTTGGGAAGGAAACGATGAATTTGCTGTGCGAGAGATGCCTTTATTTGTTTGTTCTTTTGTTTTTGTGTTTATTGTTGATGCATGGCGGTGAAGTATGATTGGTTAGGATGCCAGCCAATAGAGGGACAGTTCTCTCTCTCTTTTTTTTTCTCTCTCTCATCTTATTCTCGTTTTTCTTCCTCTTTCCCTCCTTTCCCATTCCCTGTTGTGGTGTAGAGGTGGTAGGAAGGACGAGGGGACAGGCAGACAGAGAAACAGACATGAGGAGATGACATGAGTAGGCAGCTATTAATACTCTCTCTCTCTCTCTCTCTCTCTCTCTCTCTCTCTCTCTCTCTCTCTCTCTCTCTCTCTCTCTCTCTCTCTCTCTCTCTCTCTCTCTCTCTCTCTCAGTACTGTTTACTCCTCACCGCCACAGTCCCGTCACTCTCCCTTCTTTCATCCTTCCGCCGTCGCCTCCTCCGCCTCCGACACTTGACTGAGTCTCTCCAAGAACCTGTCTCTTCTTTTTCTTCTTTAGTCTCCCCTTAAAAAGAAGCATAAAAAAGTATCGTAAAAAAACCACCCACATTCAAGCTTCCGTTTTAGTTAGACGAAGTTATCAGTGTCTGGGAGAGTGATTGCCTGCCTTTCTCTCTTTATATATACATAGACTCCTGTTAAGAAAAATTAGTTAGTTAGTGATGAAATAGATAAAAAAAGGATTTGAATTAAGTAATATGTCAAACTAACTACTACTACTACTACTACTACTACTACTACTACTACTACTACTACTACTACTACTACTACTACTATCACCACCACTTAGCAATAATAATAATCAATTGGTACTCGACTCGTGATCGCGTCGTTTCGTCATACTTGGCGGTAAACAAGCGATGTGGGTGGGTGTCAGAGGGCCGTATGAGGGCGGGGCGGGTGACGGGGGCGGGGGAAGGGGCGGATCGGGGCAAGGGGGGCGGGGTAGGATGGGGCGTTACGAATATAAATAAACCTTACACTTCTTCCTTTCCTTTCCCTTCCTCCTCCTCCTTCTCCTCCTCCACCTGCCCTGCGCCTCCTAAGTGTCTCGAGGGAGGAAAGGGAGGGTTAGGAAGTAAAGGGAGGGAGAGTTAAGGGAGGAAGCGAGGTTAAGGGTGTTAGGGATGGATCAAGGTAGCATCGCCGCCACCCACAATCCACCAGCGGTAAGATCCATTGATGTTTTGATGGGTGGAGGGAGGGCTATGTGGCGCCACTTGAGAGAGAGAGAGAGAGAGAGAGAGAGAGAGAGAGAGAGAGAGAGAGAGAGAGAGAGAGAGAGAGAGAGAGTTAGTTTGTGTTGTATAGTGAAAGTTTATGTTTGTTGAGTGCGTGAAAAGAAAAATAAATAAGTGTGTGTGTGTGTGTGTGTGTGTGTGTGTGTGTGTGTGTGTGTGTGTGTGTGTGTGTGTGTATCAATTGCTTCGTGTACATTAATTGACTAACTATCTTATTCATTGATTGATTGACTAAGAAAGTTTTGTATCAACTCAACATTAATAGAAAAAATAAAAAAAAAACTCCACTTTATACAGGGAGGAAAATAGAATATATAAAAACACTCCTTAGGTAAAAGTGTCATATTATAGCATTAAGAAGGTTAACGAATAGGTAGTATAGAAGGGTAAGGGAGGAGGAAGAGGAGGAGGAGGAGGAGGAAGAGTAGGAGGGTGACGAAGGGTGGTGAAGTGTGACTCTTGCCAAAATAAATTACTCACTATACCTTCATTTTTCACAGTTTTTTTTTATTCTCGTTTGTTTCAATTTTTCACTTTTTTTCACTTTTTTCTCATTTGTTTTCATTCTTCAATGTTTTTTTTCCACTTTTCTTTCGTTTGTTTTCAGTCTTCGATGATTTTGTTAATTTTTCTCGTTTGTCTTGATTTTTCCGTTTTTTTGCTCAATATTTTTTCATATGTCTTCACTGAAAATAATAATAACATTTCAGGCATATGTTTCAATTTATTTCTTGAGCATCACAGGTCAGGGAGGGAGAGGAGACAGGAGGAGGAGGAGGAGGAGGAGACAGGAGGAGGAGGAGGAGTAGGAGGAGTAGGAGTAGGAGTAGGAGTAGGAGTAGGAGTAGGAGTAGGAGGTAGAGACGGAGACGGAGACTAGACATGTGATAGTATGAAGGAAGGGAAGGGGATGGAAATGGTTATAGGGAAGGGAGGAAAAGGAAGGGGTTTGTATGGGTAGGGGGGGGAGGAGAGGGGAGTAGCGTCGGGAACCAATCACAGAGAGGTAGTCAGGAGATAAAAAACACTTCTGATTGGCCGGGAGATACTCGTCTAGTCAACACAGACCGCCATTGGATGCTGAAGACGATGCTGAATGACTGATAAGAAAGAATTGATTGCCTCTGAAAGATTTTTTATATCTTCCTTTTCCTTCTCTCTCTCTCTCTCTTTTCTGTGATAAGGATGGATGGACTGAGAGAGAGAGAGAGAGAGAGAGAGAGAGAGAGAGAGAGAGAGAGAGAGAGAGAGAGAGAGAGAGAGAGAGAGAGAGAGAGAGAGAGAGAGAGACTCCCATAAAGAGCCATGTTATTACCGCCCAACACTCGTCTGTAGGGGTTGTAGCTGAGGAGGAGGAGGAAGAAGAAGAAGACTAGGAGGAGGAGGAGGAGGAGGAGGAGGAGGAGGAAGAACACCCAGACCGTCTTAGAGTCAAGTGAGCGAGACAGGTTTTAGTAACACTTTAATGGGTCGCGTTGTGCCTCTTACAAGTGCGCCTTCCCTGCCTCTTCTCTTTACTCCTCCTCCTCCTCCTCCTCCTCCTCCCTCCTCCTCCTCCTCCTCCTCTCCTCCTCCTCCTCCTCCTCCTCCTCCTCCTCTACCTCCTCCTCCTCTCGCCGTCAGCCACTGTTAAGATAAACACACTTCTGGTAACCTTCTTACTCCTCATTTTTCTTCCTCACCAGCGTGTGTTTAAGGAAGGGAAGGAGGG
Source organism: Metacarcinus magister (assembly GCA_029783475.1). Taxonomy (NCBI): domain Eukaryota; kingdom Metazoa; phylum Arthropoda; class Malacostraca; order Decapoda; family Cancridae; genus Metacarcinus; species Metacarcinus magister. The sequence goes on from JAPQNM010000018.1 coordinate 11,409,757, forward strand.
AGGAAGGGAGGAGTGATTGCTGATGGGAGGGGAGTGAGGAGGGATGCCATTGGGGGGGGAGGGAGGAAAGGAGGGGAGTATGGTAAGTGAAGGAAGAAATGGAGGGAACGTGAGAGAGGAAGAGAAAGAGAGAGAGAGAGAGAGAGTACTCAGTATCTCTAAATTTCCATGCTTCAGATAGACTCATTTTCTTCCCCTTCTTTTCCTTATCTTTTCCCATGCTCTCCCTTGCACCTCAATACATTACATTACCGTGCCCACCCGCCACCCACCACCCACCCACTACCCACCCACCACCCACTACTACATTGCCACCCACCCTGCCATTACGCCCTCAGCTCGGATCGCTTGTAAATAATTATCCTATGCAGTGAAGAAGGACATTAGGTCGTGTGTGCAAAGAAAACGAGGATTAAGGTGTATATCTGGAGAGTGGGCGTGAGGGGAAAGAGGCGGGGCGTGGGCGGTGTGGGCGGGGATGGTATTACTACATTTGTTA
>JAPQNM010000018.1:11412755-11507755 GCA_029783475.1 Metacarcinus magister
AAGTGTTGATACCTGAAAGAGGGAGAAAAAGAAGGGAACATGTATTGAATTTATGTTTTATCTATTATTATTATTATTATTATTATTATTATTATTATTATTATTATTATTATTATTATTATTATTACTACTACTACTTTTTCCCCCTCCCTTTCCTCCTCCTCCTCCTCCTTTCATTAAACCCTCTTTTCTTTCCCCTTCAGAGGAGAGCGCGGGCCCAGAATACTTGAGCGGGAACAGAGAACAGCGAGCCAGCTTCATTTCAGGTAAGTACAGGTGACATTATTATATACCTTGCCTTCCTCACCTGAGTCACCTCCCTTCCCTATACCTCCCTTACTAATTAACTCTCTTTCTCTCCTTCCCTCTTTTCATTCCTCATTCCTCCTCCCATCTTTATAATCTCCTCTTCTCTCTTCCTCCCTAATTACCTCTCCCTCTCTCCCTCCTTCCTTCTTTTCGTTTCTCCTCCTTTGTTATGGCTTCTTCCTTCTTCCTTTCCTTAAACCTCCTCTTCTCCCTACCTTCCTAAATATCTCTCCTTCTCTCCTTCCCTCTCTCCCTTCTTGATTTCATTATGTTATGTTATTCAATTTGTATATTTTTTTAAGTGAATGTTAGTGTGTGTGTGTGTGTGTTGGGGGGGTGTGGTGTGTGGGTGTGTGTGTGCGTGTGTGTGTGTGTGTGTATGTGTGGGTGTATTGAATTAGTGGAATATGTGTTAAATTAATGTGAGGTGGTGTGGTGTGTTGTGTTGTGTTGTGTTGTGTTGTGTTGTGTTGAAGTGTGTTTAAGAAGGGTGTGTGTTGTGTTGGTGTGTGTTGGGTTGTGTGTTGTGTTGTGTTGTGTTGTGTTGTGTTGGAGTGTGTTTAACAAGGATGTGTGTGTGTTGTGTTGCAGAGGAGGTGCGTGGAGTGAGCACTGTGCAGCTGGTCAAGAAGGAAGGCTGTACACTTGGCATCATTGTGGCGGGTGAGTCAATGTTCGTGTCTTAACTCTCTCTCTCTCTTTCTTATTCTCTCTGTCTTTCTTTTCTCTCTTTTTTATTATTATTATTATGTTTTATTATTATTATTATTATTATTATGGTGTTTTTCTTCTTTATACTCATTTTTACTATTTCTTACTGTTATTTTGCATGTTATTCGCATATTTATCCTCCTTGATATTAGTTCATGCTACTGTAAGAGAGATAGAGAGAGAAATAAGAAAGAAAGAGATGAGAAGGGAAGAGGAAGAAGGGAAGGGAAGGGAAGGAAAGAAGAAGGGTAAGAGGAAGAGGAGGGTAGGGAATAGAAAGGTAGGGAAGGGAAGAGAAGAAGAAAATAGGGAAGAGGGTGATATGGAAGGGAAGGGGAAAAGAAGGTAGGAGGAAGGGGATGAAGGTAGGGAAGAGGAAGGTAGAGAAAGAAAGGTAGGGAAGAGAAAGAAAGGTAGGGAAGGTAAGAGTAAGAGGTAGGAAGGTAAGAGGAAAATAACTCCAACCTGCAGAACAATAAGAACACAATGGGACGGATCTTGTATAGGAGTGACAGACAATTGGACGCCAGATTGTCATTTAACCCGTGAATGGAACTCTTTAACTAGCTTCTTTTATTTTCCACCAGGGTAAGGTGTGTGTGTGTGTGTGTGTGTGTGTGTGTGTGTGTGTGTGTGTGTGTGTGTGTGTGTGTGTGAAGACAGATGAGTGGAGAGAGAATAGAGTAAAAGGGAAGAGTATAGTAAAGTGGGAGAGAGGAGAGAGAGAGAGAGAGAGAGAGAGAGAGAGAGAGAGAGAGAGAGAGAGAGAGAGAGAGAGAGAGAGAGAGAGAGAGAGAGAGAGATGGTAGGGAGAAGGAGGTGGCGGCTCAGTTGAGTGATCTTGAGTCTCGGAGATGGTCAGTGAAGGACTGTTTGGAGGAGGAGGAGGAGAAGGAGGAGGAGGAGGAGGAGGAGGAGGAGGAGGAGGAGGATCTCTTCCTTTAAAGGCTTGATAAGAACATTCCACTCGTGACATTGAGGTTCATGTATATAGTCTACTCCATATTAATCTCCCTCTATCTCTCTCTCTCTCTCTCTCTCTCTCTCTCTCTCTCTCTCTCTCTCTCTCTCTCTCTCTCTCTCTCTCTCTCTCTCTCTCTCTCCATAGTGAACCTCGAGTGATGAGAAGACCGCATTCTTTCTGCACACACACGCACACTCACACACACACACACACACACACACACACACACACACACACACACACACACACACACACACACACACACACATGAAGGTCATTTCATCTCTCTATTCATTTTTACTTTCCATAAAGTGTAACGTTCTTATTTTGTTATTGTTACATTTTTTCTTCCTCTTTACCGTATGTGATACTTTGTTATCTCCTCCTCTTTCTCCTCCTCCTCCTCCTCCTCCTCCTCCTCTTTCTCCTCCTCCTCCTCCTCCTCCTCCTCCTCCTCCTCCTCCTCCTCCTCCTGCTTCCACTTTGCTGTCCTTTTGTCTCTATCAAGTAGATATTATAGTAGTAGTGTAGCTAAACAGACAGCCTCGTTAGGTCCAGTAAGACTGTTGTTGTCTGGTCTTCCTTTGTACTCCTTTGTACTCCTCCTCCTCCTCCTCTTCTTCTTCTTCCTCCACCTCTTCTTTCTCTTCCTCTTCCTCCTCCTCTCTTAATGCAGCTGATTCAAGGTTATTGTCTATAAATATATTACTGATAAAACTGTTCTCTCTCTCTCTCTCTCTCTCTCTCTCTCTCTCTCTCTCTCTCTCTCTCTCTCTCTCTCTCTCTCTCTCTCTCTCTCTCTCTCTCTCTCTCTCTCTCTTTGTCTTTATTCATATGTTTTTCTATTATTTCATATATTTTTTGATGATTCCTTTTCTTCTTTACTTTTCTCCCTTCATTCTTTTTCCTTTTTTTCTCCCCATCCTTTCTTTCACTCATAATTTCCTTATAAGACTTTCTTTCCCTCCTGATACATCCTCACCCTTCCCACCTGTCGCTCATTAATTTGGTTTCCTCCCCCTCCTCCTCCTCCTCCTCCTCCTCCTCCTCCTCCTCCTCCTCCTCCTCCTCCTCTTCCTCCTCTTCCTGGAGATGGATGGATGATTAGACAAAGTAAAATAAATCGAAATATATTGTGCAAATAAAACTAAGTCTAACCCCAAAGAATTTTACAGTTACGTACATTATAAAAAAGTTATCACATCAAAAATTGTCCCACTTAGCCTAGAAAATGGTGAAGTAACAAATAACGAACTAGTAATGGCTGAAGCATTAAATGACTACTTTGCATCCGTTCTTACCGTTGCAGACACTTATGAAATCCCAGACATAATACCAGCTCAACCTAATTTAATTCCATTAAGCGATTGTAACTTTACTGAAGATGCAGTAACTAAAGCACTTGATAAGATTAAAGTAAATAAAACCCTCGGGTCCTGATTATATTGCACCGACAATTTTAAAAGAGACCTTCCACTTTGCTGTCCTTTTGTCTCTATCAAGTAGATGTTATAGTAGTAGTGTAACCGCACGGACAGCCTTGTTAGGTCCAATAGGATTGTTGCTGTCTGTTCTTCCTTTGTACTCCTCTGTACTCCTTTGTCCTCCTCCTCCTCCTCCTCTTCCTCTTCCTCTTCCTCTTCCTCTTCCTCCTCCTCCTTCGCTCTTCTTCTTCGTCGTTATTTTTGTTCGCAGGAAACGACAAATAAGAAATTGTGGGCGTCGGGGGAACGTGCGTCACTTTTTGTGGCAAGCAGAGGGAAAAACTTTGGCATTCTTCCTCCTCTTCCTCCTCCTCTTCGTGATTCCCTTGCATCTCTCTCTCTCTCTCTCTCTCTCTCTCTCTCTCTCTCTCTCTCTCTCTCTCTCTCTCTCTCTCTCTCTCTCTCTCTCTCTCTCTCTCTCTCTCTCTCTCTCTCTCTCTCATATACTTACATTACTCCTTTTTTTCCTAACATGTTTTCTTACTCTCCGTATCCCTTTACTTTTTTCTCCTCTCTCCTTCCTCCTCTTCCTCCTCCTCCTCCTCCTCCTCCTCCTCCTCCTCCTCCTCCTCCTCCTCCTCCTCCTCCTCCTCCTCCTCCTCCTCCTCTCTCACCGGAAGGAGGGAAGAAGGGAAGACGATCCCTTTAAGTCGAGTCATTTTTCTTGCACGTAGAAACAGCCTTTAAATTTGACGTTGTGGGGTAACAGCTGTTGAGGAGGAGGAGGAGGAGGAGGAGGAGGAGGAGGAGGAGGAGGAGGAGGGGGAGGGGGAGGAACACGAAGGGAAATATCAGAGGGATGATAATAGAAAAAGGTCGAAGAATTAAAGTATGTAGGACTAAAGAATTTATAAACAAAGGAGGAGCAAGATGGTCGCTTTTAGGGAGGATAGAAAACTTTTTATTATGAACTGCAACCACCACCACTACCATTCATACCTAACCTTCTGCATCTTTTTGTTCTTCCTTCCTTCCTTCCTTCCTTCCTCCCTCCCTCCTTTCCTTCCTCCTTCCTTCCATATGTCACCTTATTATCCATCCCCCTTCCCGTGCTTCCACAGGGGCGAGGGGAGCCTCATTATCACCTCACTCTTCTCCCTCTCCCCTCCCTCCCCCGCCACGCTCCCCAGGCCAGTAGTGTGCAGGTGGCTGGGGTTTGGGATCGGGGTGGAGGGGGGTGGTGTTGACACTGAGGGGCTCTCTATGGGAAGGGAAGAAGAGGGGATGAGGTAATGGGTGTGTTTATGGATGAATGCATTTATGGTCTTACCCCGCCCCGCCCCGCATGTAAGGAAGGTTTTCATGGAGAAGTGACATCAAAATCAAGATCAAGATCGAAACAGAACAGTTCTCTGGAAGATCTGTCCTGTTCTAGTGTTCTTCGGGTGTTTGTTCTTCACTGGTAGCATAGTTGGGACTCTCCGTTTCATATGGTAGGTCTTCCATGTCTTCGGGAGGGAGCGGGAGCGCGGGCCACCTTGCCGTCGAGAGTGAGTGCAGCGCGTGCCGTGTGTCATGTCGGAATGTCCTAAGTGTATTTTAGGCTCTGAGCGTCGCTGCCTCACCCCCGCCCCACCTCACCACGAAGGGGGGAGCGTGGGGCGGCACTGGTCTGGGTATCACCGCGGGCGAGGCTGATGAAGGATGCGTCAAGGCTTGTCTAGTCTAGTATATACGTGATGAGTGTGTGGGTGAAGTGGTGTGGGTGGTGGAGGTAAAGGTAGTCCAAGATGCTGTGGTGCTGGGATGTGAAGGGCGTAGCGAGAGGTGGTGTAGGTGGTGTATAGTGTGGTGGGACTGTGGTGTCGAGGGTGTTGCTAGGCTGTGCTGGTGTTGCGTCACAGGGCACCGCTTGCCTAGGGAGTGTGTGTTGTGATGACACTTGGAGGCTCTAAGAAGGGAGACACCTTGAGGGCTGCAGGCTTGTTAAGGGTGTTGTGGAAGGCTGAATGATCCGAACAACTGGGCTTAGGGCTGTTAGGGAATTAGGCTGTGGAAGACTTGGAATTGCTGAAAACTAGGTATTTATTGACTGGTGACTGTAAGGACTAGTGACTGAAGGTGACTTAGGACTGTTGACGAATGGAACTGTCTATACCTGGTGACTGCAGCGGACTTGGTGACTGACTGAGTATTCTGCGTACTGAGGTTATAAGAAGCGAACTATAAGAACGGTACTTGCGGGAAGAAGGGTTGGAGGGCGGGCGGCGGGGTGAGGGTGAGGGTGAGGGTGAGGGTGTGTGAGGGACGAGGGCGGGGCGGCAGGAAGGTATAAGTGAACATCGTCATCCATCATGGCGCCCTCCCCTCCCCACGCTGGTGTTTCCCTCTGCAGCGGGCGGGGCGGGGCGAGCCGGGGCGTGGCGGCAGTCTGTGTGCTGTGCTACCTCAGTGGTGACTTGGGGTGGGAACCTTCCACCGCCGCGCCGACCTCACCCTCTCTTCTGGCACGTGTGTTCATTGTGACCCCGAGGATGTGTGTGTGTGTGTGCCGCTGGTGATGGTGACGGTGGTGGTGGTGGTGTCGAAAATGTGTGTTCTGGTTCTGGTGGTGCCAATGAGATGAACAAGACCAATGCACCCTATCAATCAAGCATGAGTGAAGTGTTCCATCCCGATCAGCTTTGTCAGAGTCTATAAGGATTAGCTATCTTTCTCCCGCTAGCAGGTGCCGGAAGGAAGATGAGGTAACCTGAAGCGACCTTGTGGATGCTCTAACAAAAGATTGTGTTCAGTGTGCGAAGAGTGGCCTGGGAGAGATGTGTTTAGAGCTAACCTGAGTATACCGTCACCTGTGTGTGCTTCAGGGTAATGGGTCTTCACAGCCTCGAGGTCTTAGGTGATGGAAACTAAAAACGTCGCCGTCTCATATTTACCTGCTGCGTGTCAGTGTGTTGCGTGGGACTGGCCAAGGGGTCTGTGTGTGTCCAGCCGCTACCAGACCAGTGCAGTTTTTTTTTTTTTTTTTTTGCCCCACCAGCAAGTTAATTATTCCTGTACGAGAAATGAGCGCAACCTTAATTCCCTTGGTGACGAATGTGTAGTGGCTGACAGTATACAAGACATAATTATATAGCTATTAGTTCATGGGTAATCTATGTAAGCTAATCATTGCAATCCCGCCTCACTGCTTATAACTTATTTACATTGCCAGTGACGGGGCAGGGATGGGGCGGGGCGGGGCGGGGCGGGGCGGGGCGACGTGTTCTTTGTTGTGGTGTCCGTCTCGGGGCAAGGTGCACGCGCGTGGGTGTGGCTCATTCCACGCAATACACACATCGGGGAGCCTCCGTCTGGCTCTCCTGCTGCCTGGTTACACGGGCGTCGACACTCGGGTTGTGGATACTGACGAGAGAGAGAGAGAGAGAGAGAGAGAGAGAGAGAGAGAGAGAGAGAGAGAGAGAGAGAGAGAGAAAAAAAAAAAATATATATAAAAAAAAGAAAACAGATGCCCTTGCTATCTAAGGCAGGTCTGTTCTAAGAAATGGTCACCCAAGCGGCTCACTTTCTAGCAGCCACGTGTTAGTTGGTGTTGATGGTGGTGGTGGTGGTGGTGGTGGGGGGAGAAAGAGGCAGATGATGGAGGCTGAAAAGAAATCCCACTGTGCTGAGTGTGGGGAGAGGAGGTGAAAAGGGAGGGTTGAAGGAACATAAGGGAGAGGAGAGTAGAAGGAGAAGAAAGGGGAAAAGGAGAGAGAAAGGAAGAGGAGAAGGAAAATAAAGGGAAGAAGGTAAAGAAAGGAGAGGAGAGGAAAAGGAAGGAAAGTAGCATAGTAAAATAAGAATAACTGGTGACATAATACAGTTTTCATTAATAAGGAAGTTAACTGCTTGATAAAAAAAAAAATAACTACTGTATTTCACTAATCCACACCGCTATATAGAGTAGAACGAGAAAAAAAAGGCAAGAAAGAATAGGTAAAGAAAAAAAGGTTACATAATGGAGGAAACGGAGAGGAAGAAGATGGTGAAAGGAAGAGAAGAGGAAGGTTAAAAAAAGACAAGAAAAAAGTTAGTAGTCTTAGAAGTGTTGAAAAGATGAAGAATGTGAAACAGAAAGGAAGAAGAAAAGAAAGGAAAAGAAGATAGGGTAAAGGAAAGGAAAAAAGGTGTCAGTGGAGGGGCAAGGAGGAGAGGGAATGTGGTGGAGGAGAGGTGGTGGAGGAGTGGTGGAGTTATCATGTTGGAGTCGCCTAGGGATGGTGTGTGTGGAGGAGTGTGTGAGGGGACGAATGAGCCGCTACCTTTGATGTGAGGAGGCATGTTACATCTCTTTCTCTCTCTCTCTCTCTCTCTCTCTCTCTCTCTCTCTCTCTCTCTCTCTCTCTCTCTCTCTCTCATGTGTTAGTTGGAGGGTTTGCGAAGGAAAGAGAAGAGACATGAATGAGACACAGATATCACACTTTTACTATCTACCTCTCCTTCCTTCACCCTTCTCTCTCTCTCTCTCTCTTCCTCCTCCCTCCTTCTCCTTCTCTCATAATCTCCCTTCCATCTATTACACTTCTACCCGAGGGAGCCAGACAGTCATCTTAAACAGTCATCCTCCAGTCAGTCTTCTCTCTAACACACCACCACACCACACACTTGCCTCATTAAACCACACCACCACCACCACCACTGTATCACCACCACCACTACTACTACCCTTGCCTTACCTCTCTTCTCCACCACACCACACCACTAATGTTCATAGCCGTTACGTCGCTTCATTTCGTCACCCTCACAAGCTCCACGCACACTCTTCCTGTCACACACACACACTCACACCCTGACACCTTCCACTCACCCTCCTCATTGCCACGCCACGCCACGCCATACCACGCCACGCCAAGTGTCTTATCGCTCCTTCAATCTGCTCGCCACCCGTCCATCCATTCACGCACCCCCACACTCATACCACACCCTACCCACATACCCACATACCCACTTGACGGTGAAAGCCTCCTTCCCCCACCTACCTACCTAACCTAACCTACCTACCTACCTACCTACCCTCTCTGCTGACGACCGTATCAAGCAGCTGTCAGCCTTGCCTCGTCACCCGTCCCTCCCTTCCTCCCACACACCACCGTCCAAGATAGTATCAGTTCACAGGAAGATTCTTAACGCCTCTAGGCCTGACAATGACGTAGTGTATATCAAGTCACTGCCTCACCGGACTCATGACTTCACGTTCAGATAGATTAGAGTGTTCCTATGATGAGTGTATTCCTATGCTAGTGACTGAGGCTCCTCGTGAGTGTCCTTGGGAACTTAATTTGGCCTCCCTTGTGGTGTGCTTCAACTGTATATATTTTAAGGAGCATTGATTAAGAGTTGGTGATGTATTTGTATAATGTGCTTATATTTATACTTACGCACATGTATATAGAGAGGAAGGAAGTATTGTTTGTTAGAGTTCATTGTTTTCTTGATTTCAATTTTGGGTTAGAAATATAGTATAGTTTAAGCGAAGAGACGTCAAAGGGAATGTCATATTTGTTTTGTTTTGTTCCGTTTATAGTCTTTATCCAAGTCTGTGTTGCCTTGCCGCTCTTCTTTTTTTTTCTTCTTTTTTTACCGATAAACAAAGAAAACAAAAATCTCCTCTTATGAATCTTCCTGTTTGTCTTGTGTCACTTGAAGGTTCAATGCGTCGGTGAAAATAAAAGTATATATACAAAAGAAGAAGAAAAAAAGTTGATGTTCCTGTCACCTGTATCTTTTTCAAATTTTCTGTATCTTCTTTAATTAATTTCTTTCTGGTGTTGAAAGTTGAAGTCTCCGCACACACTCTCCAATGTTTACAGTACACCCACCTTTCACCCTCACATTCTCTCACCCTCACATTCTCTCACCCTCACACTCCCCTTTTTTTGTCCCCTTTCTTCTTCCTCCTTTCCTCTTCCAATCCCACTGGCAGACACATCTCTTAGTAAACCCATAATAAAATCCTCTATCCTCCACCTTCCTTCTTCCTCTATCCACCTCCTTCCACCTCCCTTCTTCCTTCTTCCTTTCTTCCTGTCTTCCTTTCTTCCTTCTTCCTCTCTTCCTTTCCTTCCTTCTTTCTTCCTTCTTACTTCTTCCTTTCAAAACGCCAGATAACACTTCCACGATTGCTCTTCATCCCTCATCCTTTCCTTCCTTCTAATTTATCTCCATCTCCGCACCTTCTTCTGTCCATCCTACTTATCGCGTCACTTCCTTTCCTCTATCCTTCTTCATCATGTCCCTCCTCCCTCCTTCCCTCCTTCCCTCCCGCCCATCCTCCGTCCCTCCCTTCCTTCCTCTCCCATACAGTCACACCTCCAAACAGCATCCTCATAGCACCCATCTCTTTATCTTCTTGTCTCCTTTGTATTCATCCTCCTTTAACATCTTCCTTCCTTCTTCTTGCCCTCCCACACACCTGAAGCCTTCCTCCTCCTCCTCCTCCTCCTCCTCCTCCTCCTCCTCCTCCTCCTCCTCCTCCTCCTCCTCCTCCTCCTTCTTCTCTCACATCCTTTGCCTTTGTGTTGTAAGTCAAAGAAAAAGAAAAAGGGAAGGAAGGCTTAGAGGAGACTGGACAAAAGAAACAGATATATTAGAGAACAGGTGTGTGTGTGTGTGTGTGTGTGTGTGTGTGTGTGTGTGTGTGTGTGTGTGTGTGTGTGTGTGTGTGTGTGTGTGTGTGTGTGTGTGTGTGTGTGTGTGTGTACGCGCGAAATCACACCCAAAATCCCTCTGAACAGACAGGTGCATTGAGAAACACACGTCCAGGAAGGAAGAGCACATCGAACGCACGAACTGAACTGAAACTGAACTGAACTGAACTGAACTGGACTGAACCGAAGTTTGCGAAATGAGACGAAACCAAACGAAACTACAGACGACGAAGTGACGGAGAGAAAAGCGAAGGAAATAAAGGAAGGAAATAAAAGAAGGAAAAATGAAAATAAATGAACTGAAAATATAGCAAAGGAGAGAAATAATTATACAAACAGGAAAAATTTTATACCAGAGAAGCTACGACATGAAAACATTATTATTCTCAGTGATTGTTTCTCGTGAGCATCAGACAAATAAATGAGCATCGATGTAGATAAATAAATAATAATGATGAGAAGCCATGGAAATCAATAAACAAAAGACGTGTTTGATCTAAAAATAATAAAGGAATGACATTGATGAATAAGAATTTGAAGAAACACTGAAAAAAATATAACTATCATTCATAAGAAAACTAAAGAAAAGAGAAAGAAAATGTTGTTAGGGCAAGAAAGTGAAATGATTGACTGAATGATAATAAAAATAATTAAAAGAGTTAATGAAGCGAGACGAATGTTAATGAAAATGAGAATGATAAATTTAAAGGTTAACAATTTAATGAATGGAACAGAAGAAAAAACCCCATATATTGACACTATTATTGATTTATAAGTCTAGCGCTACTACCAACACAACAACAACAACAACAACAACAACAAGGCGCCATGTTTAAAAAAATCAAAAGAATGTCTTCTATTTCACTTCCGGAATTTCTGGCTTCTCGACGCAGACGACGTAAGTCACTCTATAAGTCACCTCTTAGTCAGTCAGTCAGTCAGTCAATCATTCAAAAAGTCAGTCAGTCAGTCATTCAGTCAATTAGTCAGACAGTTAGTTAGTTAATTAGTTAATTGGTTAGTAAGTCATTATGTTATTTAGTCAGTCAGTCAGTCAATTAGTCAGCCACGTAGTTAATTAATTAGTGAGTTGGTTGGTAAGTCAGTATGTTATTTCGTTACCCTTTCTGTCTGTCTGTCATTCTACCTCTTTTTCTTCACTGTTCTGTCTCTTCTCTATGTTCCCTATTTGTTGTGTACATTCCACCTGTCTGTTGTGTTTTTTCGACTCATTTTTTGTCTGTCTATTCTCTGTTCCTCTACATGCCTTTCTTTCCTTGTGTTTACCTGTCAGTCTGTTTAATTTCCTGTCTATTTACCTATTTATCTTAACTTTTTTTAACCTCTATCCCTCTGTCTGTTTTTCTGTCTGTCTATCTGTCTATGTATGTTTCTTTTCACCATTACAACATTAACACATCAATCTCGTTTTCTCATATATCTTCCACAGTCATCTTCGTTTATATCACACACACCATCACACACACACACACACACACACACACACACACACACACACACACACACACACACACACACACACACACACACACACACACACACACACACACACACATTTAACAAGACTAATATCACATACTCGAAAGCAAGACTCTGTTCAAACTAACTTGACAGATAAGCCACGCCCCCTTCCCACTACACCCTCGTCAGTCACACGTGTCGGGCGAGGTGACTGGCTGTTGGTGACTCTTCTTCCCTGTTGACCAATGACGTGGGTTCGAGGGAGAGAAAATCATACATCACGTCTGTCCAGTATGAGTAATATGAGTTGATCACCCTTCTGAGTGAGTGAGTGAGTAAGTGAATGAGTGAGTGAATGAGTGTGTCAAGTGATGTCTGGTAGATTCATTACTCAGACAGAACGAGAGAGAGAGAACAAAAAAAAATAGAAATCCGTGGTGACTAAGCTGCAAAAAAAGAAATATAAAAAAAAAAGACTGTGGGAACGCTGGCTTTGTCGTGGTGGCGTCCCGCAAGGCAGCTCGCTTGACCAGTCCTGGGTAACATATAGTTGTGATAATCTCGCTCACCCGATCTCAGAGGCAGTGACCCTCCCAGCATGCACAAGCAGACCAAACCATGCACCTCACCATCCATTTCAGTTACCCTCCTCCCTGCTCCTTGCTCCCTCTTCCTTGTTCCCTGCTCACTGCTCCTTGTTCCTTGCTCCCTGTTCCATTCTCCTTGCTTCTTTTTCCTTGTTGGTTGCTCCCTGCTCCCTGCTCCCTGCTCCCTGCTCTTTGCTCCTTGCTCTCTGGTCCCTGGTCCCTGCTTACCCGAAAATCCAGCACCTCAGTAATTCCTCATTATAATAGACTCTAGTTAACATCAGCATGAGAAGAAAAAAAAATTAAGAAAACATAAGAAAGTAAGGAGGCTGCAAGAGGCCAGTTAACGTACTACATAGAAGAAGTAATCCATTATCACATCCACATGAGGCTGACTTTTGGCCAACGCAAGCCTGATAGAGGAAGAAAGAACACTATGCAGCATATGGATGAAGTGAACGTTCTACAGTGCTATGCTATTTAAAACGCATTAGGGTGTGTGTGTGTGTGTGTGTGTGTGTGTGTGTGTGTGTGTGTGTGTGTGTGTGTGTGTCTTCCCTGGACGAGACGACACAAACACATCCTGCTCCTCCACACACACACACACACACACACACACACACACACACACACACACACACACACACACACACACACACACACACACACACACACATTCCCACCCGCTCCCTCTCTCTCTCTCTCTCTCTCTCTCTCTCTCTCTCTCTCTCTCTCTCTCTCTCTCTCTCTCTCTCTCTCTCTCTCTCTCTCTCTCTCTGTGGTAAGCCTTCGTTCTTTTTCCTCCCTCCCTTCCTCACCCTTCCTTCCTTCCTTCTAAATATACTTCGGGAGCACAAAGTACCCTGGTAGTAGGAAGGAATGTAGGGAGGAAAGGAGTAGGGGATGTTGGGGGGGCAGGGAATGAAGGAGGGAGGAAGGGAGGCTAGAGGAAGGGTGGGGGAGCAGGGAGAGAAGGAGTGAGGGAGGGAGGGAGGGAGGGAGGGTGGGTGGAAGGAAGTAAGGAAGGAAGGAAGAAGAGCGAGAGGGGGAAGAGAGGGAGAAACAAAACCTGGTGTGTCTTCTGGTTGTGATTAGCAAGTGTGTGAGAGAGAGAGAGAGAGAGAGAGAGAGAGAGAGAGAGGAGAGAGAGGAGAGAGAGAGAGAGAGAGAGAGGAGAGAGAGTCATGTTACGTTATACAGTTAATAATGACTAACTGATTCAATAAGAAACACAACTTTGATTATTAAAGTTAAATGTTTGTTATGGAAATATAGTTACCACCACCCCTCTCTCTCTCTCTCTCTCTCTCTCTCTCTCTCTCTCTCTCTCTCTCTCTCTCTCTCTCTCTCTCTCTCTCTTTCTCTCTCTCTCGTACAGTTGATAAGATCAAAGGCGGCGCTTATAACAAGAGTTAACTAAAAATAAATAAAGTTACCGCTAATGTTGCCTCTATACTTTACTCACCACGCACGCACGCACCCACGCACGCACGAGTCTCACAACATTCATTTTGCTGATGAAGTAATTGAGTGATTAGGAAAACTAGGAGGTTGCAAAAATAAATGAACTTGAGGAGATCGTATTAATATAGATACTTTCTTATTAACTTTAGCTTGCGTGAAGTAATTGAATGTTGAAGGAAAATGTGTCAGTGATGATTCTTCTCTTCATCTTGTTGAATATTATTGTTGATGAAATGTGTGACTATTCAAAGGGATGAATAAAATGTTCTTCCCTCTAGCTAATACAAAAAAATAACGTTAATTAATGAAACTGCCTACTGACTGAATACTATAAATACTATAGAGGAAAGGAAAAAATATTGTATGTAAGTAAATAGAATAAAATTGAGTTGTAGATGATCAGTTCATTTCTGTTTATATATTTCGTTTTGAATGATCTTAGTTAATTATTTTTTTTTTTATTGCTAGAATGTCACCTTATGGAATATGATAATTGTGTTATAAGCTTTATTCTATTATAATATAGTCCCTTTCTCTTGATGCCTTCTTCCCCTTTCTCTCTATCCATTTATTTTCCTTCCCTCATTCCCTTCACATCCTCTCTTCCTCCTTTCCTCTTTCCATCTTTCTTCCCTCCCTCATTCCCTTCTCTTTCCCTCTCACCTTTCCACTTTCCATCTTTTCTTCCCTCCCTCATTCCCTTTTCTTTCTCCTTCCCCCCTCCTTTCTCCTCTCTATCTTTCTTCCCACCTTTCCTCCTTCCCTTCACTTCTTCTCTCGTTCTTCCCGCCTTCCGTGAGTGATTTACTGCACCTGCTGATAGCGAGGAGGGCTGAAGGAGGACTGTGGGGAGAGTCAGTCAGTCAGTTAATCAGTCAGTCAGTCAGTGAATGAACAGTTTACACACAAAAGACAAAAGCTGCACATGAGGTTTGGGAGTGAATGAAGGAGTGAAAAGGAGTGAAGATAATTGGGAGAGTGTATGTATGTATAGTACTGTTTTTGTTACCTTTTTCTCTCCACTCATCTCTCCACTCCTCTCTCCATCACCTTTCCCTCCTCCTCCTCTTCTTCTTTCTCTTTCTCTTTATCTCTTACTTCCGAGCGTCATTCTCTGTACCACGAAAGAAGGTTGACGTTAAGTAATTTCCTGTCCTTCTGATGCGTGACACCTCCTCCTCCTCCTCCTCCTCCTCCTCCTCCTCCTCCTCCTCCTCCTCCTCCTCCTCCTCCTCCTCTTCCCAATGACGCATAGTACATTCTTCGTATTAGCTAAACACACACACACACACACACACACACACACACACACACACACACACACACACACACACACACACACACACACACACACACACACATTCACTTACAGCTTTGCAAAGAAACATCTCACAAAATAAGCAAAAACAAGTGCTTAAGATTCTCTCTCTCTCTCTCTCTCTCTCTCTCTCTCTCTCTCTCTCTCTCTCTCTCTCTCTCTCTCTCTCTCTCTTTCTCTCTCTCTCTCTCTCTCTCTCTCTCTCTCTCTCTCTCTCTCTCTCTCTCTCTCTCTCTCTCTCTCTCTCTCTCTCTCTCTCTCTCTCTCTCTCTCTCTCTCTCTCTCTCTCTCTCTCTCTCTCTCTCTCTCTCTCTCTCTCTCTCTCTCTCTCTCTCTCTCTCTCTCTCTCTCTCTCTCAAGGTGAAAGAGACGGAGGAGAGCATAGTGGCAAGGTGTACATCAATAAGGTTGTTATAATGCAGTTTTATCTTAAACAGCCTCGTAAGGGTCAACACGTCTACTGAAATCCTCCTCCTCCTCCTCCTCCTCCTCCTCCTCCTCCTCCTCCTCCTCCTCCTCCTCCTCCTCCTCCTCCTCCTCCTCTCCTGGCCCCTCACTTCTAACGTAAAAGTTATATACACCAAAGTGGCGCCAGTGACTTTACAATCTTTGTCTGGCATTAATACCCTAACGGAAGTGATCTGAGAGGAGTAGTAGTAGTAGTAGTAGTTGTTGTTGTTGTTATTGTTTGTTGTTGTGATGGGAATGAGGCAGAGAACGTGATGGTTGAAGTGAAGAGGCAGCAAGAGGGTAGGTTGGGTTGGGTCTCCTAGAGGTACTAAGGGGAAGGGAAGGTATGGGGAAGGGGAGGTATGGGGAAGGGGAGGTACGGGGAAGGGGAGGTACGGGGAAGGGGAGGTACGGGGAAGGGGAGGTACGGGAGAGGGTAAGGTAAGGGGGGCAGCAGACAGGACACAGGTGGTTCATGTTAGAGAGTCAAGACAGATGTGTGACCACGAGTAAACGACCCCACATGACTCACACACACACACACACACACACACACACACACACACACACACACACACACACACACACACACACACACACACACACACACACACACACACACATCACCATCACCATCACCACCACCATCACCATCACCACCACCATCACACTCACCACCTTTGTTCTCTCTCCTGCAGGCGGCGTGGACAAGGGGCACAGGGCTCGAGTAGCTAACCTAAGGCCTGGCTCACCTGCCCACCGCTCTGACGCACTCTCCGTCGGGGACTACATACTGGCGGTGAATAACGTACGCACCCACGCACTCACGCACTCCCAGGTGGTCTCACTCCTCAAAAATGCCGGCGAAAAGGTGGACTTGGAGGTGGAGTATGAGATCCCTAATTCACGTGAGTATTTTTCAAGCATGAGAGAGTTAATGTGAAGTTGATGTAATATTTTTAGGTGGATTTCAGGCGGACATTTGACGCACACCGATGGAGGTAGAAATATATAAGTTACTGTTTAAAATAGAGAAAACGGAGTATGAGAGAGAATGCTTATGGTTAAGGGGGTAGCAGTAGGTAACGTTATGAATGGAGGAAGACGGTGAACATGTGATAACTACTGTAGATGAAGAACGGAGAAATATATTTACATTAAGAGTAAAAGGAATCTAATGAAATAGCAATAAATATAGAAACGAAATATTATAGTTTGGGTTTGAAGAAAATAGTTTCACGAACAGAGGAATAATGAGAGAGAGAGAGAGAGAGAGAGAGAGAGAGAGAGAGAGAGAGAGAGAGAGAGAGAGAGAGAGAGAGAGAGAGAGAGAGAGAGAGAGAGAGAGAGAGAGCAATCGGCCAGCCAACCAACGATCTGTTCTCCCAGTCTGTCAGAAAGTCAGCCAAGAATCCATACAGTTAGTCAAACAGTCAGTCAAACAGTCAGTCAGTCAGTCATGTAGTGAGTCGGCAAGGTGACAGGAACCGTGAGGTGACCTTCGTTCCCATCAATGAAAACTTATTACTTGAATGAGGGAGTTAATAGCGTGTCACTCTACGATATTTACTGTCGACCTGAAGGAACACATAGGAAGAACAAACAGCAACAGGCCTGCTGGCCCTTACGAGGCTGTTTGTGAGACTACACTATCTAATCTAGAGTGAAGGATACAGGATAGTAAGGGTGAAGGCTTCTCTCCCCAGCCATGGCTGGCAGGGAAAGGAAGGCCAACCAAGACCAGACTATCACTACTGTCACTACCACTACTGCTACCACTACTTCCTGGCAAGCGAGGAGGAGGAGGACCTGGAAAAGGAGGAGGAATACAAGGGAATACAAGGGAACACAAGGGAACACAAACAGCAACAGACCCTAGGGTCCCTGCGAAGGCTGTTTGATATAACTAGAGAAGGAGCAGGAGGAGGAGGAGCAGGAGGAGCAGGAGGAGGAGGAAAAGGAGCAGCAGGAGATGAGACAGAAGAAAAAAAAGAGAAAGAGAGGTAAACTGTAGAAACTTGTATGTCACAGTGGCCCTGTGTCCCGGAGTAACAGATTAATTTCTGCCACAGGCTCAAAGGCCGATGTGACGGGAGACTAGCGCCCAATAATCATAACTACACTTACAATGAAAAAAATATACAAAACACACCATTCAATTCACGTAAGTACGACAATTTCATGAAAGGTACGATGGTGTTATTGTACAGAAGCGAGGGAGGGAAGGATGAATGGATATTAGAGGCAGGAAGCAGGAGGCAGGAAGTATGTCATTATAAAGTGAGATGCAATGCCCAGGGGGCCCAGGAACGCCGCCGGTCACATCCCACTCACCTTCCCACTCCCCTTCCCTCTCCCCTTCCCTCTCCCCTTCCCTCTCCCCTTCCCTCTCATAACAACACCTGGGTCTCGTCACCTGTCATGCCTGAGTGTCAGCTGCGGCTACCGGGCACACACACACACAGAGAGAGAGAGAGAGAGAGAGAGAGAGAGAGAGAGAGAGAGAGAGAGAGAGAGAGAGAGAGAGAGAGAGAGAGAGAGAGAGAGAGAGAGAGAGAGAGAGAGAGAGAATTGTCTGAGTTAACATTATGTGGTCGTGATGTGTTTACAGAAGGCATCAGTTAGTGACTCCGTTGTAATGTCTGGTTGGCTGGCTGGCTTCACGTGTAGATCTTAACATTAATGGATTGCATGGGGGGAACGGAAAAACTGGTCCCCCCCCACCTCTCTCTCTCTCTCTCTCTCTCTCTCTCTCTCTCTCTCTCTCTCTCTCTCTCTCTCTCTCTCTCTCTCTCTCTCTCTCTCTCTCTCTCTCTCTCTAAGGTGTCTATTGTTTGAATGGCTTCTGTCTCTCATCTTTCACTACTGGGTTTGTTGAGTGTGCACGAGCGCGAGTGGGGGACGAGAACAGCCATTCATGACTACAATGCACTTTTTTCAACAAGGTTACTATTCAAGGGTTAGAAGAAAATAGTTTGTTTCATATTCCTGCTTCCTCTCTTTCTTTTTCTTTCTCTCTTTCTTTCTTTCTTCATTTCTTTGGTTCTTGATTTTTTTTAATGTTTTATCTGCTATCAAATTATTCATGATTTATTTGTATTGAAATTGAGTACATAGTTCACATAACGTATCTGTAGACTGATTCAAATAATAGCGTTCCTTTTGCAAAATACGTACATATAAATACATATAAAAAACACTGATTTCTGCCACTTTACAAGGATACCTAAAGGAAAGTAGTGTGATTAAGGTAACACAATAATAAGGTAAAACATCGTGAAAGAAACAGTAACATACAGGTCCTTAAGGAATGTCATCTCCGAGGGTCATTTGAGGCTGTGGGTGGGTGTGGTGATTGTGGTGCGGGGGTGGGCGTGGTGGTATAGTGGCGCGTTGGCCGCCACAACCCGTCACTATTCCTGTTCTGGCGCTCAGCCACTCCCGCTCTCCCTCCCTCCCTCCTAAAGTCGCACATGTTTGCCGTGGCGAGTCTCGTGATGGCATGGGAGACTCGTAGAAAAGTGTCATCAGGAAGGTGATGGAAGGCAGGCGGCGGTGACTTTAATAAACAGACTCAGTATGGTTGATTAGGGTTTGCTTATTCCAGGCTTGGGCAGTGACTGGTATTACGTAGGGAGGGAGGCAGGATAACAGGACTCTTATGAAAGATAGCAGGTCATTGGATGGGTTGGTTCCGCTCTCCAAGCTTCGCAAATCTATGAACTTTACCTTTATCTGTTGTCGAAATGTGGCTACGTGGGCCTAAACTCTCTACCTTTAGCGGCAGCGGTGGTGGCGATGGTAGCGGTGACGGTGAGGGTCTGGGTCGGGCTGCGGGCCAGTGAGACACTCAGTTTGCGGGGTCGTGTGGGCAGGCTAGTGTTAGCTCGTGGCACCTGCGTTCCCTCTACCGCCTATGTGTTATCGTGTCCCACCTCGCGTTTTGAGGTTTACATTATTATAAGGTCGGGTGAGGAAAGGGTGTCAGTGCGGCGCGGAAGAATATAAACTATTAACGGAAAAAGTTTTATATTGTACGCAAGCAATGAAAGAAAGGACCGCTGGACGTGTGTGTGTGTGTGTGTGTGTGTGTGTGTGTGTGTGTGTTTGTGCGCGCGCTTTGCTACCTTGTGTGCAGCCAGGTGACTATGTAAACGTTGAGGCTGGCAAGGCTAAGGCAAGGTGGAAAAGAACAGTGAGACTCATAGCTCATTAGTTAGTTCATAGTGGAACCGACATTGGAGGGAACCGGCGCCCTCCTACGCTACCTGTCACCACCACCACCACCACCACGTACTCCACCTGGCACCATATAAAAGGCCTAACTCTCCTCTGACACACACACCACACACACACCACACACACACACACACACACACACCACACACACACACACACACACACTGAGCTGATCGGTGTTGGGAAGGATCGGAAACTCATCATTCCAGTGCATGATTTAATTGAAGTGTTTCATTCGCTCGACCTTGAGTCTCCAGAACAGAAAACATAATTATATACGGGTTGTGGACACCATTTGTGTGTGTGTGTGTGTGTGTGTGTGTGTGTGTGTGTGTGTGTGTGTGTGTGCGCGCGCGTGTGTGCTTGCTTTAAGTAGGTCAACTGCATGGCCCTCTTGCAACCTCCTTCTTTTCTTATGTTTTTCTTATGTACTGTATATAATAAGAGCCCAAGAGAAGGTACGAAAACAGGGTATTGCATCAGATAACGATAATCTGTTTCATCTGTGACCTAAATTCATTTTGGCAAACCTCTTGTTTACGTTGGGGTGAGTGTCATTCTGATGCCCCTGCTGTGTGGAACTACCTATACCCCGACACACACACACACACACACACACACACACACATACAAGCGCACACACACACACACACACACACACACACACACACACACACACACACACACACACACACACACACACACACACACACACACACACACATATAGTGATCGTAGTAGAAACGAGACGCTTATTATATTATATAGATAAACAGAAATGTTGTGTATGACTGACACTATATAATGGTACTGTATAATGTATCCATAATGGCCATAATGAACTGTAATTATAATGGAAGAAATGGGATGATTTTAATGGCTGGCACTACGTTCAGGATAGGAAAACTTACGCGTTCATAGTGGCACTCACTGGCCTTAGCGGTAGTACAGTGGCCTTGATTGTGGCACAGGTGGGGCCAGAATGCCAAAATTGTAAGAGAAGTGAAGCACCTGAGAGTTAATGTAGCGTGCAGTGTAGGTTTATTGATGTGTCAACTGTGTATCTCTGCCACTTTGTCGATGTCTCTTGTGTTTATCAATTCTCTCTCTCTTTCTCTCTCTCTCTCTCTCTCTCTCTCTCTCTCTCTCTCTCTCTCTCTCTCTCTCTCTCTCTCTCTCTCTCGCTTTGAGTGTGTGTGTGTGTGTGTGTGTGTGTGTGTGTGTGTGTGTGTGTGTATGTGTGTAAGCTACCTGATTATCTCTTAAATAGGAAATCTTAAAAGGATACATTGTTTAAAAGGTTTGGCAGCGTATGAGACGGGAATGATCGAGCCGCAGAGCATGTTGTATAGCGGTGACCTTGAATTATTTTCTCAGCCTATGAATGGTAAGAAAAAATTAAGTGAAGGAAGACCGCAAACTATGGAACTGAGGTCTAGGTGAACATCGCTATTGACGCAGAGAATCACTTGTGTCTCAGTATAGCGTGTGACGTGAAGATGCGTGGGTGGGTGTGTGTGTGTTGAGGGTGAGCGGCGGGCTACCATGAACAGCCTCACGGCGATGGCACGTGTATCGTTATGGACATCCTGGAGTGAACACAACCAAGTGATGTCCCGCTGGTGCAGTTAATGAGAGAATTACTTTGCACACCCACGCCGCAGCGCACGCCATGACCTCAGGATGTCGGATGGACTGGCGAGGGTCCTCAGGGTCCTTGTGGAGTCGCAGTCGTGGTCATGGTGGCCCCGACGGCTTGGACCTCCTGAACGGGGCGCCCCACGTGACGCCATCCCCCGCTGCACCGCGCGGCCGACGCAGTGGTCTTCGTAAGAGATTTCGTTCCTTGACGGAGGGCCTCGCCGGCTTCCTGGCAGGCGATAAGAAAGAAAAGGACAAGGAGATCGTCAGACCCGCTGACTTTCGTCCGTTCGACCACTCACGAGACCTGATCATCGCCGACCATTGGACAGACCAGAGCCTCGGGGACAGCGCCTCCAGCCTCTCCGTCTGCAAGGACGCGTCCTTCTCCCTTCCCTCAAGGTCCAGCTCTCGGCAGGATCGCCCATTGAGCCGCGCCCAACCCTCCGAGGCCTCCGAGGACTCTGACAATGCGGCGAGGTCAGCGGGGTGCAGGACGCCCACGGGGCCCGTCAAGGCTCCGCCCAGCCCACCCCCACGCAGATTTTCCTTGTGGGCCGTGGACGTCCAATACAGTCAGTACTATTGTTCCGACCAAATGACCTCCAGCACCAGCTCTGTCACACATCAACCCTGCCCACCACCCCCTCCTCCGCCCCTCCGCTGCAACCCGCCCTCTCCGAAACCCATCAGCAAAGCCCCGCCCCTAGCGGGTTGCAGAGGCAGCAGCACACCGCCCCGCTCCCCACACTCACATCGGCGACAACCCTCCTTGAAGAGCGAAACGTCGTCCACCAGTCGGGTGAACACACCCACTGGCTCGCCTGTGATGCGGGGACGCAGCCAATCGGACAGCAAGGTGGAGGGGCGCGGCAAGGGGTCCAGCAGGGCGGCGTGGTACCGACGCAAGTCTCAGGCGCGGCGCCACGCACACTCACGTTAGTACATCAGTGTCGGCCGGTAGTTGGGTAAACACATACCCTGCCCCGTGTCCTGCCCCACGTCATCCCCTCCCTGCCCACTTTCACTCCACGCTCTCCTCAATGCCCACACACTTAACGTCCTTCTCCACAGCCCTGTTCATTCATAGCCCCACGCCCTGCCCACGCCCTTCCACGCTCACTTACATTGATCATCATCACTCTTTCATCACAATCTGAAAAATTTTGGTAATACTTTCTATCGCCGAATTATAAACTGAGAATACTTTGGAAGTCTAGGTTTGCCTCTTCCAAGTTCATGCAAGTTTAATTTTCTATTCATTCATTCATTAGGAAGTGAGCTAATTACTTGATTCGTCTTAATGTGTGTTCATGTTTTGCTTGGAAACGTTTATACAACACAAGAAAAGACAGGAAGGTGTCAGGAGTTTCCATCCATCCCCTGACCTTACCATCTGGTGCCTCGTGACCTTAGCAGCATCCATCCCGACTCCCTATCGTCTATCCTATCGTCTATCCTATCATCTATCCTGACCACGTTAACACCTTCACCTCAAATTATTCCGATTCCCTGTTTGGGCAGAGATGCGTGAACACACTTAATTAAGGCAGTTCAATTTATAGACGTGGATTTGTAAAAAACATTGTAGTAATTTGAGATTTGTGCCTGTGCCTGTGCGTGTGCGTGTGTGCGCGTGTGCGTGTGCGTGTGTGTATGTTTAGGGACTCAGGAGCCAGAAGACTCCATAAATCTGACAAAGTTTGTAAACTAGCAGGTCTTGAGGGCCACGTGGACTTCTTTTTTTTTTTCTCTCTCTCTCTCTCTCTCTCTCTCTCTCTCTCTCTCTCTCTCTCTCTCTCTCTCTCTCTCTCTCTCTCTCTCTCTCTCTCTCTCGTAGCTGGAATCCATGACGCAGCTGTTGTGTTACTGTTACAGCTGTGCAGGGCAGCGGATGTGTGGTGTCCCGCAGCATTGGCGTCTTGCTTGAGAAGGAGGAGAACAGCTTCGGGTTCACAGTACGAGGCGGCACGTCCCTCGATCCCACCAAGACACGACCACTCGTCATCACTCATGTCAGGCCAGGCGGACCAGCTGACAGGTGGGTGTCATATTACTTATCAGATACTTCAGTAAAAAAACAAGGATCATAATAGTGCATATATTACAGGTTAATTAATACTCCTCATTGTAACTGTGGGTGAACAGTGAAAACAGTAGATTTCATGACTACCAAGGAAAATGAAGGGTAGTTATCTATCTATTATATGTGGAGGTTTATTGATGCATTGAATTAATACTGGCTAAGTGTAGGACATAGACACAAAAATTAAGTTAAGTTAAGTTAGGTTAGGTTAGGTTTAGTTAGGTTAGGTTTGATTTGGTTAGGTTTGGTTAGATTAGGTTAGGTTAGATTAGGTTAGGTGCCCTCCCAATTAATATCGGGACATGTTAGGATAGGTTAGGTTAGGTTATGATAGGTTAGGTGAAGTGCCCATACACCCCCCATACACACTAATACCAGGACATGTTTGGTTTCCTTGGTCAGAGAGGGAACCATCAAGGCCGGGGATCGTCTGGTGGCGGTGGATGGCCGGGACCTTAGCCGTTGTTCCCTGAAGGAGGCCCAGGAGCTGCTGCAGAGAATTGAACGTGCGGCAACCCTCTCCATTGAGTACGTATGAGAGAGAGAGAGAGAGAGAGAGAGAGAGAGAGAGAGAGAGAGAGAGAGAGAGAGAGAGAGAGAGAGAGAGAGAGAGAGAGAGAGAGAGAGAGAGAGAGAGAGTGAGTGAGTTTTTAGATTCCTTATGACCTGTACTTTATTTTTGAGGCACAGATATATGGGTTTGGTATTGCAGGTATGATGTGTCAGTGATGGAGAGTGTGCGAGCCTCAGGTGGTCCGCTGCTGGTGGAAATCGAGCGAGCAGCTGGCACGTCACTTGGTATCACTCTCACCAGTGCCCACCCAGAACCCAGCACCATTATTATTGAAAATATCCGACCTGCCAGTATAGCTGAGAGGTGATGCCATTATCATTGTCATTACTATTATTATTATTATTATTATTATTATTATTATTATTATTAAGGCCATACCTTCCACTTGAGGGAACAGTCAGGATAGAGTTTTAGTTACACAAAAAGCTTCAGGCCTCTACTATTCAGTTTATAAAGTATAGATCATCTTTTTAGTGACTGAACCTTCCCCCTCAGTAACATTTTCATCCCTTACTTGGTGTAGGTGTGGAGCCCTAGCAGTGAATGACGTGGTGGCAGCTATTGATGGCACTCGACTGGACCAGGTGACAGTGGCGGAGGCAACACAGCTGCTCAAGACCGCTCCAGGCTCCCACGTGACACTAGAGATCATCCCTGGAGCTACGGGACAGTCCAGGATACCCTTCTGCAGGGGTGAGAGAGAGAGAGAGAGAGAGAGAGAGAGAGAGAGAGAGAGAGAGAGAGAGAGAGAGAGAGAGAGAGAGAGAGAGAGAGAGAGAGAGAGAGAGAATCAAATTGCATAGAAAATTATACTAATCTTATCTAGGTATGTTTTGTAGTTAAACATGCATAATAATTTCTTCCCTACACACAGGGGGTGGAGTGGCCTTCCCTCACCTGTATGGGATGGTGGGCAGCAGTAACGGGTACAGCAGCAGCAGTGGTGGTGGTGGTGGTGGAGGGGGTGGCGGGGCATCGTACTTATCTTCAGGCTCAAGCTACAACACACTTACCTCCCAGCGGCCAAGGTCAACAGCGGCTCGTAGGGTTAATAGGCGGGTCAGGCCTGGTGACCGCACTGACACAGGTAACCTAACCTAACCTAACCTAACCACAACCCCCACCATCATCTAACCTAACGTAATGCTACTTGGCTAGGTTTCTGTTCCTCTCTGTGTCTCTATCTATGTCTCCTCTCCGGCAGCTACTGGAATTATACAACATACACCAGTGTCAGTAATATTCGGATTTCTATATATAAATAACCTAGATGGGTTCAGACGTGCAAAATAATGGATATACAATCATTAAACAACTCAACAAAGATGGAAAGGTAGAAAACTCGACAGCGGGTTCAGTTTGTTCTGAAATGTTGTGACCAAACTCCCGAGACTTATTCAACTTTTGCGACGTCTTGTAATTATCTTCGTTTGATCGGATGTTATGATTGTTATCCCAAGACAGACTAAGGCAATTGGTCTGGAACGCTCACACCATGATCAAAGAATGTATAGGTGTTGTCCATGGGTATAATAATGTACAGGGATACTATAGGATACGTTAGTGAGTGGTTGTTTTAGCCGTTTCACATGAATTTCCACAGCATCCCTTTCCTCTCACACTACAGGAGGAAGTGCTGGCGTTGCTGCTGTGTGTCACTCGGAGTGCCTCACCGTCACACTGGTGGTGGAGGGGCGAGGGTACGGGCTGGTGCTGCGGCCGCCTCCCCACGCCACTGATCCTGACACAGCCTTACCTGTTGTGGCGGCAATGGATCCTGGTGGGCCGGCAGACAAGTGAGTGTGTTTTAATGAGTGTATTTAATGAGAGGAAGGAAGGAAAGTATAATTATTTTCCTGTATGTTACAACTAAGTCAATACAATTAGATAAATCCACACATACATACACACACAGGTGCAGCGTGATATGTGTTGGTGATCGCATCGTGGGAGTGAACGGGCGGAGTGTGTCTGGCTTGGGAGTGAGTGAGGTGACGCAGATGGTGGCTAATTCCCGGCCCACAGTCACCCTCGATGTGGAGTTTGATGTGGCGGACTCAGTGGTGCCTTCCTCGGGTACCTTTGCTGTCAAACTGGCTAAGAGACACAATGGACTGGGCATTACCCTGACTGGTGAGTTCACACACACACACACACACACACACACACACACACACACACACACACACACACACACACACACACCACACACACACACACACTTTTACAATCTGCTTGGATTCAACTATTTTTTACAATCATAATAATTTTGCAACAACATTCATAAGCTGAACCAATACAACCAATTAGTCCCTGACCTTGACCTTCCCTTAAGTGTCACGTCGTGCTGGTGCTGGTGAGCCCCTACTGATCAGCGAGGTGGTGCGAGGGTCACCAGCACACCGCTCAGGCACCATGCAGCCAGGTGATCGCCTCCTGGCCATCGACTCCACCCGGCTGGAACACCTCACCTTAGAAGATGCAAAGTCTATCCTGCAATGCTGTGATGACATTGTAACGCTCAGAGTACAGAAGGATGAACTGTACTCAGGTGAGGCTTGGTATTGTGTGTCTAGCTTATGTATCTTAAGAATGTTGGGGATGAAGTTGATAGATGACCTACTAACTCTCAGTTGCTAATATTCATTATCCATTCATCATCATCAGTAGTATCTATAACTGCAACTCAGTAAGATGAACAACCCAGAAGTAAAGACAAAAGGAAATGAATAATGCACACCAATCTTATCAATCATAGTTATGTTATTGTCATGTTATTCACAAACATCTTATATTGATTTTCCAGCATAACTATTTTTTCCCCAATGTATGTAAAGGTGTAATTAATGCATCTTTCCCCGGCAGAAGAGAGTGGCGGCTTGGTCATGTACACTGTGGAGCTGGTGAGGCATGGAGGTGCACTGGGCATCACCATCTCGGGTAGTGAGGAGCCCTTTGACCCCATCTACATTGCTGGTTTGGCTCCGGGTGAGTGGTGAATAAATACAGACTCCTCTTTGATAAGTGTACCGCAGAGAGGATACATACATTGCCTGACTTCTAGTGAATGGGTAATTTCTTCAAAATTAGTCATGCAGGGTGTTTGAAAATTTACTTCCATTGCTTCAGGGTATAAATCTAGTCTCTGTGTGTGCTAGTAGATAATGACACTTCTAAAAATGTTATAAGAATTCAAAGTTCTAACAGTAACAATGTGTATTTGTCAGGTGGTTTGGCTGATCGTACAGGAGCCATTCATGTTGGGAGACCGACTGTTGGCCATTAACGGTGTGTCGCTACGAGGGAAGCCGCTCAGTGAGGCCATCCTGATGCTGCAGAACTCAGGAGACACCGTCACACTCAAGATATCCCGTCCTAGAGACTCAGGTCAGTACATAGGACTCTGGTCACATTATAAGGTGTAATGCCAGCCCAGGTCAACCCTTAGAAAATTAAATATAGAAACCTAAGGCAATGAACTATACACATTAGTACATAAAACATGCATAAGGGAAAAAGGATGCGTTGTGAAACAGTCTTATTTACAATACTATGATGAAAACTGTCCGCTAAAAGAAGCTGGGAGAATGAAAGACTGCAGCTTATGAGGGTAAATGATACTTGCTATATACTTAATGGTACACTCTTCAGATGAATGCAGTTGTTTTGTATACAAGCTTATGTGACAAAACTTTGATGTACTTAATGCTCCTTCTGTGTTGATTAGGAGTGACCAGTGATGACTTGGGCCACAATGACTGGCTGGGCCGCTTTGGGCCAGCCATACCCTCTGTGGACTCGGCCGTGGAGTCATGGGACAGCTCGGGCCTGGATCCTGCCCCTCCTGGTTCCACTCCTGCACTGTCCAAGAGAGATTCAGGATCAGACATTGTGTTCAGATCAGGTGAAGTATAGTAATGTGAAGAAGAAAAAAAATTGGCGAGTGATGTGATTAGGAAACGTATTGATATATGTAATTGATGATTATGATTATTTCAAGCATCATTGTGGTAGATGCTTGTTAACCCAACCAAGATTAGTCATTAAGGCTTAATTGTGCATGTGAGTTTATAATTACTATTGTACCCTTTCATGTAATCAATGTAGTGAAGATACAGTCAACATCAACCTAATTCCACTTAGACCTTGGTGATTATAATGGTTTTCCTACACTGTACCTGCAGACTGTGGCAGCACTGTAAGGAGGAGAGCAGGCACTGACGGTAGAGAGGAGGTGGTTGGAAGTGGAGACAGAGACAGTACCGAGGTTAACAAAAGATCACTGGAAGGCGATGTCAGTGAGGCTCGGAGATCACCCTCGCCACCACCCTCCATAGACAGCGGACAGTCAGGTCAGTCAGTCAGTCAGTCAGTCAGTCAGTCAGTCAGTCATTATATTGTTAACTGAGTGTATGGTATGAAAAATTATATTATCCTCCCTACTCTGACGTAGTATGCATCAGATACATAAACAAGGATCAGATTTGAAATAAAATGTTGCTGTAGGCATTTCCTTCTACTCGCACGCGTTATAAAGATAATTTTCTTTTGCATCTTCTGATTTGTATTCCCTCCATTAACTTTTCCCTTTTATTTCTAGTATTTTTATCCTGTCATACCTCTTTAAGCAACCTTCATTTTCCTTTTCCTTTTCATGTCTTGTATTCTTCATTTATCCTTTCTTGTTATTTGTGATAGATAGTAGCAGCACATTAGTTTTATTTGGGTTTTTGAGATGCATACATATTGGTGAATTACAGAAGATAAAACAGACTGGGACAAGATGATCGCTGACCTCAACCAGATCAGTGAAAGCTGTGGACTGCGGGAGCATCCTCACACGCCACCCACACACCTGCCTCACCCACACTCAGGTGAGAGCTCATATGTATACGTACTATATATCACACACACACTTCAGCTTTAGCTTGTTATAAAAAATGTAACATCAGCAGTGACCAATATGTATATCACTTGAAACTTTTATTAATAAAATAAAATTGATTTCCTTTTTAAGAAAACGTAATAAATCATTATGATAAATTTAATACCCCACCAATGTTGCTGATAAAAATATCAGACATTTCTTATAAAATTACCCATGAAAAAACATATCATGGTTTTGAATTATTGTTTTTTTAGTTTCTATGGTAATTATTTTAGTTTTTTGGCGTAATTTCTCTTCTACCATTGCCACTCTCTTCAAGGCATTCCAAGAAGGAACAAGGCATCAGATACTATAGATAAATATATAACATTTCTCCTACAGTGTCACCACAACACCACAAGGAAGTGCACGTGAATGGGCTGGAAGGTCTGGGTCCCAGCAAGACAGTAGTGGACAACACCCTCTGTCCAACCCTTGGCACCCGGCGGCGGACAGGGGAGCGTTCAGACGTGAAGGAGGAAGGCAGCTACTCTGTCAGCCATGCCGCCCTCACCTACTCCAGGACCACATCACCTCCTCGTGAGTCCTGCTTCATATCTCTCTCTTTCTCTCTCTCTCCTCTCCTCTCCTCTCCTCGAGTCCTCTCTTCTCGTCTCATCTTACCTCTTCTCCTCTCTCTCGTCTCTTCTCTTCTCTCGATAGTATCTACTACTGATTTTATGTTTGTGAATCAGCAAAACTTCAGATCACTCATGGCTCAGTATTACCTTCCCTACTAACCACGTCTTAGCCACACAAGAGCAGCTAATAAAGGACATCTCACTTTCCTTGCAGCTGATGGTAGTCAAGTGTACCAGGTAACACTACGCAAGGACTGTATATATGAAGACTTTGGCTTCAGTGTGTCGGATGGACTGTATGAGAAGGGTGTCTATGTCAACAGGATCAGAAAAGGAGGACCGGCTGATAGGTCAGGGGTGTTGAAGCCTTATGATAGGATTCTGCAGGTGAGTGTGTGTGTGTATATTTACCTAGTTGTAGTATACAGGGCCTGAGCTAGACTCGTGTGGTCCTGTCTCCGTATCTACATTGATCCAATTTTTCTTTCAGATTGTGCACACTATTCACTTCAATAACTTCTTCTTTCAAACTGTTCCATGCGTCTATACTTCTATGTGGAAAGCTATATTTCTTTGTGTTATTCAAGCATCTTCCCTTTTTTAATTTCCTCTTGTGGCCTCTTGTGTAAGCAGCTTCTTCCCTTGATGTGCGTGTGTGTGTGTGTGTGTGTGTGTGTGTGTGTGTGTGTGTGTGTGTGTGTGTGTGTGTGTGTGTGTGTATTTACCTTGTAATATACAGGGCTTGAGCTACACTCATGTGGTCCTGTTTCTGTACCTTTGTGTCCAGTATTTTATTTCATTTATGTGTAGATTTTTTTGGCATTATCACTTTTTTGTCGTTAATATTAATCAAGAGTTGATTTTGTAAGTACGTAATTCATTTCTTCCCAAATTTCTAACTAAAATGACAGCTTTTATCATGTTTTTTCTTTTTTATATATAGAATGACAAATATCTAACTGAAATAAAAATCAAGCCCTTCTAATCTTGATAGTATTCTTTTTTATTATTTATTATCAGGTGAATGACACGAGGACGCACGACTTTGACTGCTGCCTCACCGTGCCTTTAATGGCTGCTGCAGGGGATCGGCTGGTGCTGGTGGTATCACGGAACCCACACACTCACCCCACACTAGACTTCTCCTCAGACGTCCTCTCCCCAACCTGGAGCAACATACAAGAAGGGAAGGAGGAGGAGGAAGAGGAGGAGGGACATGACATTGCACAGGAGCTTAGCAGTGCACACTACTCCCCTCTCACTACCTCCCTCACACCAATACCCACAACACTAAAAACACTCTGAGTTATCTTCATGGTGGACGTATGATTGGGAACAGGCAAAGGAACAGGACTGCCAATATTTAAGCTTCCCAACAACTATTCATTCAGTTCATTTATGTGGATCATGATCTGAAAATATACCATATACCTCTAAAAGAAAAAGCCTTATGTATATATATATTCAGTATAGCATAGACAGTGTAATCCCGCCATTCATATGCCTCTCTACACCTATAATTCAACTTTCAAACAGATTTTAAGCCCAAAGATCTTGTGTGTGCAGTTAGTGTTGCTTTGTATTCCACCAACTAATCATTTTTTCTACTGGCTCCATTTAACTTTGTGGTTACATGTATATGGTGTTTGCTCTGTTATTTTCTATCCTTTTATTTTTTTTAATGTAGTGTTGGGGCCAAGAAGGATTAGTAAGTCAAACAAAGCTAAAACAATTTTTTTTTTAAGTTTCATTACGAAGTTTGAAATGGAACGAAAGAACGAAGATGCAATAAAAGGGGCTGATTTTCATTCATATCATCTATTATCTTTGTTTTGAAGGTTTTATTTATGTACAATTGTATGCATTACACATCTATATTAATAATAATGGTTTAAATATGCAAACATCTTAAAAGGTCTAGCACGTATTGATGCAGAATAAGTACAGTAGTAAAGGTTAAGGAGACGGAGGAGAGCATTGTGGCAAGGAATGTATCAAGAAAGACCTGTATACAAGGATATCAAAAAATAAATAAAAATATATTTGATATAATCCTACCAACATTGATATTTGCAAGCCATAAACTCTCTCTCTCTCTCTCTCTCTCTCTCTCTCTCTCTCTCTCTCTCTCTCTCTCTCTCTCTCTCTCTCTCTCTCTCTCTCTCTCTTCTTTGTTAATCCTTCCTCATACCTTCCTTCTTTTACTTCGTACACTTTGTGTGTGTGTGTGTGTGTGTGTGTGTGTACGTGTGTGTGTGTACGCGCTTGACAGGTAACCTGTCCTGAGGTTGAAAAATGAGTGCTGCCGTTTGAATTTCATAATTACAGTTGTACAGTTTATTTAGGTCTATCAGATGCTGCAATGATATTTCCAATATCTCTAATAGCTTTTGAGAAAATTAGGAGGAAAGTCATGTTTTTATATAAATATAAAGTTTTATTTTACTGCTTAATTATGAGTCATAGAACAAATATTCATAATTACAGTTGTTCAGTTTAATTAGGTCTATCAGATGCTGCAATGGTATTTCCAATATCTCTAATAGCTTTCGAGAAAATGCGGAGGAAAGTCATGTTTTTATATAAATATATAGTTCTATTTTACTGCGTAATTATGAGTCATAGAACTAATATTCTTAATGACAGTTGTACAGTTTTATTAGGTCTATCAGATGCTGCAATGATATTTCCAATATCTCGAATAGCTTTCGAGAAAATGATGAGGAAAGTCATATTTTTATATAAATATAAAGTTATTTTACTGCGTATGAGTCATAGAACAAATATTCATAATATCAGTTGTACAGTTTAATTAGGTCCATCAGATGCTACAATGATATTTCCAGTATCTCCAATAGCTTTCGAGAAAATGAGCAGGAAAGCCATGTTTTTATATAAATATAAAGTTTTATTTTACTGCGTAATTATGAGTCATAGAACAAATATTCATAATTACAGTTGTACAGTTGAATTAGGTATATCAGATGCTGCAATGATATTTTCAATATCTCAAATAGCTTTCGAGAAAATGAGGAGGAAAGTCATGTTTTTATATAAATATAAAGTTTTATTTTACTGCGTAATTATTAGTCATAGAACTAATATTCATTAAGACAGTTGTACAGTTTAATTAGGTCTATCAGATGCTGCAATGATATTTCCAATATCTCTAATAGCTTTCGAGAAAATAAGTAGGAAAGTCATGTTTTTGTATAAATATATAGTTTAATTTTACTGCGAAATTATTATTATAGCGACTATCAAAACCAGTCGTTAAATGCACCATGTGAAGGCTTTTTTTTTATTTTTTATTATTATTTATTTTTTTTAGTCTATCGTGCTAGCAATAGAGCCCGTCAGAGTTTGCGTGAAAGGTAGATGACGTCGTGTGGTGGTGGCGGACTCTGGGCAGTCAACACCAACACCAGAAATATGAGCAATGCTCGTCGAGAAAAAAAAATAGCAGAGTATCGGGATCAGTGTGTGCGTGAGGCCGCCGTGCCCCCAAGTTAGGGGGCACACGGCACACTGACCCAGCTGAACCTATACTCTGTAAAAGGAAGGCTTCTTCGAGCAGATCTGATCAAATATTGGAAAATTCTACATAGAAAATCAGCCATACAGCCCGAGACTCTGTTTGTACTTGCCCCATCAGTGGGCACGCGAGGTCACGCCTACAAACTTTTCCCAACTCACCACAACTTGGAATCAAGACACAGATTTTTCTCCCAGAGACGCATCCTTCTCTGGAATTCTTTGCCTGCCCAGGTCACTGAAGCTGACGCATTGATCCCATTCAAACGGCTACTTCATAATGCTTTGGGTAACTTATTCAAATTCAACGATTAATTGTACTTGAACGTCTTTTAAATGCTGCAAATGGTGAACACAATCCAGCCATTACTATTTAAGACAGTATTGTAGATCGTATATCACTTGGTCTGGCACACCAGCAGCTCTGGGCTCCCCTCTCTAACTATTTCTTACAGCCTTCTGCTTACCTAGTGCTATACTTCATAATGCAAGGGAGCCAACCAGGTAAGTCAACCAGGTAAGTCAACACTGCACACACCCACTGGGATCTGGGCGCGGATCCAATGATGTGAAGGCGCAGGATGCTGCAGGATGACTTAAATAGGCTGTACGAGTGGTCAGAGAAATGGCAGATGCAGTTTAATGTTAACAAGTGTAGCATTATGAGTGTAGGTAAAGGTAATAGGTCTGTAGACTACACATTAAATGACAATACCTTAGGAAAGTCATATAGTGTGAGGGACTTAGGAGTTCAAATAAGCAGTGACTTGCGCCCCAGGGAACAGTGTATTATAGCTAGAAATAGAGCCAACAAGATAATGGGATTTATTAGTAGGTGTGTGACAAATAGGAGTTCTGAGGTCATTCTGAGGTTGTATTTAGCGCTAGTAAGACCCCACTTAGATTATGCAGCTCAGTTTTGGTCCCCTTATTATAGGAAAGATATAGGCTCCTTGGAGGCAGTCCAGAGAAGAATGACCAAGATGATTCAGGGGCTGAGAAATTTACCCTACAAAGATAGGTTAAAACGTCTTAATCTCCACTCCCTAGAGAGAAGGAGGGCAAGAGGGGATTTGATTGAGGTTTTCAAATGGGTAAAAGGAATTAATAAGGGTAACATTGATCAGGTTTTAGAATTTAGTAGTCAGGATAGAACACGTGGAAATGGGTACAAGCTAGAAAAACTTAGATTCAGGACAGACATAGGTAGATATTGGTTCACTAACAGAGTGGTGAACGATTGGAATAGGCTGGGTAGACACGTAGTAAGTGCAGAGTCAATAGATAGCTTTAAAAGACGGTTGGATCAGAGTATGGATAGGAATGACAGGTGGGATGGCTAAATATTGGATTATTCCAAGGGTGGGGGGCAAGGAGCTGCCTCGTGTAGGTCATTAACTGGCCTCTTGCAGTCTCCTCATTTCTTATGTTCTTATGTTCTTAAGGCGCCTTTAGCCCGTGATTTGGACTTGGACTTGTGTTAGGAGTCACCGTAGCCTTTGGATCGGGGTTCACCAACAACAACACCTGCATGGCACTCATCCACTCACTGTCCCTGCCATCACTCTCACCGCATGGCACGCATCCACTCACTGTCATCTCTCCACCTCTGAAGACCAACAATAAGTGACCTCTTAGGTGGGTCTCAAGACCCTGGCCTGGCCTTCAAAGTACTTAAGCACACCAGGACCTTCATGCAAAGGACATGTCAACTCCATAGGATCTGATCCATCTGCTACCTGCACTGTTGTGGCACTAGAGGCTGTGGCACCACAGCTTGCACGGCTAAAGCAAATTGCCACGAGAACAAGAAGAGTAGCTGATTAGATTTACGTTACACAAGCTGGGCATGGCAAACAGCCCTCATTGCCCTGGGTGCCTTATACAACCAGACACCTCAGAACACCTATTGAACTGTCCTTACCATCACTCCCACGCATGACACTCCTCCACACACTGTCAGCTCACCACATCCACAGACTAATAGTAACTGATCTCATCGGTGGCTCTCAAGACCCTGGCCTGGCCTTCAAAGTACTGTTGTGGCACTAGAGGCTGTAGCACCGCAGCCTGCACCGCCCCTGTTTGACTGACTGGAAGACATGTTTTGTGCAATGATTATGTCAAATGGGTATGATAAAACTTTTAATGTGTCTTGCCAACATACCACATAATGTTCCTTCTGCACAGAACAGAACAGCCAGCTAAGATGTGTTCGTAGTGCCACAGTGCCACAGACCAAGCACTTCCATGTGTGTGAGACTGTAAGTGAGTGTGTGAGAGTTAGTGTGTCAGAGCACCAGAGGGAGTAATGGGGGTCATGAAAGTGTCCTTCACCCACCGCCTCCTCAACACTCACATCACAGCCCTAAGTGTGAAGGAGAACTTAGTCTTTATTGGTAAGTATGATATTGACTTACTTGATGGTAAATATTCGTTTCCTTAACCATCCCTAAAGTAACCTAACGTAACCTAGAAAAACAAATTCGTATTTTTTCTGTAATTCAGTGGCATAATTATTTGAGGTGATCTGAACAAGTTTCTAAGGTTAAATTTGCATTATTAAGGTAACCAGATATCGAGTGGTTAACGAACCGAATATTAACTTACTTGATGTGATAGAAGTATGAATAGTGATGGAAATTGGTGACACGTGGTGGTGCTGAAACATGTTTCGCTCTAAGTTCTCATATTTTGTTTAATTTCAGTGTTTATATAGATTCTGAAGTAAAAAACAAAAATTTCCAAATGATTGTTGAAGAAAAAATGTAGATAGTCGATGATGATGTTAATAAAGTTAATTAAATTTTGTCTCATGGTGGAAAAGGACATATGGAAAAAAAATATATATGTAACACCTAATACACTTATTAAATTATGCTAAATAACCTTACGCAGTCACTTTCATTTTCTTCACTGTAATAACTTTTTTAAAACAATTTTCCCAGATCCACACTTAAGTCACCACATATTTTGTCTTCACCAGGTGAGGGCCAACACTTGCATGTCCATGATGTGGCCAGCGGGGTGCAGGTGGGCAGCACACAGGTGTTCCGAGGTGCAGTGGTCCATGGCCTCAGAGTTCAGTCCAGTATGGTGAATGATGGTGACTCTTCCTCCTGGCTCCTGCTGGTGTTTGGGCAGAAAAGCTTAGCAGTGGTGCTGTTCCATGGTGTTAAGAGGAAATTGTATGTGTTTTGTATTGTATTGTATTTATTGTACCTAACC
This sequence comes from Metacarcinus magister, assembly GCA_029783475.1. NCBI lineage: Eukaryota > Metazoa > Arthropoda > Malacostraca > Decapoda > Cancridae > Metacarcinus > Metacarcinus magister. The sequence continues at coordinate 11,448,964 of JAPQNM010000018.1, forward strand.
TTACCTTATCTTATCTTATCTTATCTTATCTTATCTTATCTTATTCTATCCTATCCTATCCTATCCTATCCTATCCTATCCTATCCTATCCTATCCTATCCTATCTTACCTTACCTTATCTTACCTAACTTAAGTGGTTAAGTCTAATAGTCTGTTATATACGCACACTCATTTAAAAACAGGAAAATTTACCACATAAATTAGAATATCAATGGAATGCTAATTTTTTTTGCTATCATTTGGAATAGAATAGAAAAATATCATTCTTAGGTTAGGTTTGGTTAGGTTATAAAGAGTATGATCAAATGTTAAATAAATAGATGTACTGTTTGATTGCATTTCAGTTTTGTGCTTATCGAGGAAAGAAGTGTTGAAGACTGGATTGTTGATGCTGGCTTAGAGAAAGATCTCTCACACATTGTCGTAGCTACAGCTCACAACTCTCTATTACGATGTCAAATACCACACTTAGTAGAACGGTGTAGGAACCTCTCAGAGCAAATAAGTGACAATGACTCAAGTATTTTAAGGCCAGGACAAGGACAGCCTCATAATTCCCTTCATGAGATGCAAGGAACTCAAGGAACACAAGCATCAAGGAGTGTGAGATCAGCCGGGACTGGTGACATGAGTATAGTGTCTCGTGCAGCTTGTGCGGAGAGGTGTGTGCTCTTCTGTGGACACTTGGTGATGATGTCTGGCACCTGGGAGGGTAGTGTTATGATGGCTGGCACTATGGCACTGCAGGTCATGATTTGGGGGCCATGGGGTGCCAGGAACAGTGAGGGTCATGTACTACCTCAACACTGCTTGTTAGGTCATCTGGTAAGTAGGAATTGTTACTTTGCTTCTGGCTGTGGAATCTTGTGTTGTGGTGCTTGTTAGTTGCACTGTACACGATGTTCATGTGTAATATTCAATAGTGGTTCATAATTTGTACACATACTTATGGTACTGCACATGAAATTTTGTTGACCGTAACCTTAACTTCTTTCAGGGGTCCATTTTTTCCATTACGTTCTGCTCCTCCCAACACCTCATCGCCACCACCTCAGATGACCGCAGTCTGAGGGTCTGGGAAGTCAAACACAAACACGAGACAGAGACAGAGGGAGAGGGAGAGACAGACATCCGACCTAACACTAACTATGAACAAGACCAAGAGTACTGGAGATCAGCCGTAATTACCGAGAAATTTGCAAGCTATGGGCACCGAGCACGCGTTTGGCAATCACTCATCCTTCCTTCCTGGGTCATCAGTGTTGGGGAGGACTCAGTGGTGTGTGTGTGGGAGCATTCAGGAGTCTTGGCAGCATCCTGGAAGGCCCACGATGGTGCTAGCATATGGAGTGTTGCAGCGTGTAAAGATCCTATTAACAGGCTTATAACAGGTGGTAATGATGGGAGTGTTAAGTCCTGGTGTCTTAGTACAGTCGCCCCGGTAAGTGCTGAGGTAATGAGTGGCCTTCCTTGGGGTGATTTAGTGCCGGTAATCTCTGACGAGCATCCTGTAGAAAGGTGTGGAAGGGAGATGTTAGACTCAGCAGCGAATAGTAACGTTAATTTTAGTACTGGTGAAGTAGTGGAATGTGATGTGCCTGAATCCCATGAGCTGTTTGAAAATAGTGTTGTAGGAATATCACCATTATTAAGAAAGGAACCATCATCAACATCATCAGCAGCAGCAGCATCACCAGACTTTCCAAGATGCATTTCATTACTAGGAGAAAGAATGGTTCTGGTGGTGACAAACAATGGAAGACTCTACTCACACAACCCTAAAACATCTTGGCACTTGGAATATGAAGATGAAAGACTCAAGAACTATGCCATCATGGAGGCCAGTCCTGACAGCAGACGTGTGGCCATCGGCACCCTGAGCGGCACTGTGGTTATCTTGCAGGTGGCTGGTGAGTGCCATCTCGTGTTTACTATGTATGTAAGTGCGTGATTTCACTCCATTTTACTGATCATTTATTTTGTAATTCATTTGCTTATTTATTCATTGTTTAATTAATTAATTTATTGATTGGTTTATTTCTTTATTTCTTGTCAGAGGAAGGGAGTGTGTTGGCTGAGGTGGAGGCTGTTGGGTCACCAGGGAAGGTGTTTGCCCTTCAATGGCTCACTATGGACAGGATCCTCGTACTGGGAACAGCGGGAGTCATGACCACCTGGGAACTACTAAACAAAGGGGAAGGTAAAGCTAGAGAGGGAGAATATACACTAATTGGTGCTTTTTAATGTGTTGTTTTTCATTTTGTAACAGTAGGTTTTTAATTTTTTCCTTTTTTTAATATGTATCATTAAAAGATGATAATTTTTTTCCAGGTGCATCAAGTCCTGTGAGCACACATCATCTGCCCGTCAGCATGCACCGGTGGCTGTGTGCTGTGTATGTGCCTGTGTATGTGCCGTCCATTCACACTCCTGCATCACCACCACCCCTTGTTCTGTCCACTCACACTCCTGCATCACCACCACCCCTTGTTCCGTCCACTCACACTCCTGCATCACCACACCAACACCAACACCACCTTGTGTGTGGAGACCGAGCAGGCAGCCTCCACCTCTACAACTTAGATGTGAGTTATACATATATTAGTTGAATTAATAACTTCACATCCTTAACACTTGACATTATAGAGCAACACTGTACAGTAGAATTTCCCATCTAACGAATAATTGGTGCCAAAAAAAACCACGTTACATACGATGCGTTAGATGAGAGACTCCACTGTATAGTTTATATTATACCCGGGATGTATTTATAGCAATGCAGATATAATAGAAAGACATAATAAAAGACATATAAAGGAAAGACTATAAAAGACATAAAATACATATGAAGAAGACATAATAAAAGACATATAAAGAAAAGACATAATAAAAGACATAAAGAAAAGATATAAAAGAACGTTATGATGAAATACACATAAAGAAAAGACATTTAAAAGAAATACATATAACACATTAAGAAAACACATATAAAAGAAAGACATTATTTCCAGGCTCCCAACGCCCAGGACACTCTGCAAGGCATACACGGCAGGAATGGTGTGACAAGCTTACTGTACTGGCAAGGTGGAGTGGTGTACAGCAGTGGACGTGACGGGTGTGTGAGGAGTGTGAGGCTGTGTGACGGCCGCCTGCTACCCCTCACTGTTACCCGAGTCTCTGGCGCCAACTGGGTCTCAAGGCTGATCATTGTGCGGAGGAAGCTATTGGCTGTGTGCTTTCAAGGGGTGAGTTGGGTGTGGTGAGACAGATAGATAGACAGACAGCTATTCTTTCTTCTTACTTCCCTGTCAACTCTTGGTGTGTTTTTGGTTATGTAAGTCAAAGCTGAGTCTCACATCAGTCATGATTATCACTGAATATTGATATGCTTGTAGATTATCTGTGCTAATTCTGTTCCTTCTGCATCACTGTCAAGAGTCATAAGAGTGAAAATTCATTGCAGGTTAAGTTGAAGGTGTGTAGTGTTGGTGAGGAGCAGACTCTACTTGAGGTGGAGTGTGGTGGCGCTCACCGCTCGTGGGACCTGCGTGTGTGTGGGGCTCGGGGCCAGCTGGTGTGTGCCTTTCTGAAGGATGGTTTGCCCTACACCTTCTCCACTTCACTCCACAACAAGCTGATGCCTCTCATTAGGGTGAGTGAAACTTGGTCACGTAATCATCACCGCCATCACCACATATTCTCAAAAAAATTAAATAAATAAATAAATAAAATTGCAATTGAGTGGAATGGAATTGAAATGAAACCTTAAATCTTATTGTATTCTAGTAAAGCAAACCTAAATTCTCCTATTCTAACAATACCAAGCATCTTTTTCTTTTCACAGCCAGCACTCAACACCCAGGAAACCATGGACGTAAGGGTACTCTACCACCACAATGGGAAGGCAGTGTTGGTGACAGGCGGGGAGGACACCACTCTGCGCCTCCACTCCCTGCCACACCAAGGACAGCGGCAGGGCATGAGTGTGCTGCGTAGCCACCTCTCGGGCGTGAGGACCTTGTGTCTGGTGGAAGGAAATAATGCCACTAAGAGTGATAATGGCAGTGTGTGGCTGGTATCTGCAGGAGGTCGTGCAGAGTTCAAAGTGTGGCACTGCAGTGTGAATGGATTTTCTGACCTAGCTGTTAACTCGACATGTGACTTCTGTTCCTATGAGTCTTGTCCGCTCTCATCAAGGCTGGAGAGTGACCCGTCCAGTTCCCAGCCCCAGAGTGTGGCCCTTCGGGAAGTAGTGTCTCACATGCTACGCTCTGGTGGTCACAGGACTTGGAAGAGCCAACACCTCACCCTGGATCCAGAGACTCGCTACATGAGTGCCACTGCTTTCTGGGTCTCCTCGGCACTGGCTCTGGTGGCACTGGCTTCCTCGGATGGGTTTCTGAGGTCAGCATCATGAAAAATCTGAATGGTTATAGGTATAAAAATATGTTCTAATAATAATATTTAGCTGAAAAATAAGAAAGGCAGAATCAGAGTATCAGTAAAAACAAGGGATGGGTAAAAATATTATCCCGTCTTTTTTCAGAATGTTCCTCTTGATGAGTGAGTGTGAGAAGGTGAGGGAAGCGTGTGCAGTGGAGTGTGGGAGTTGTGTGCTGAAGGTGACCCAGCTCAAGGTGCCGGGAGGAGGGGGAGGGACCATCCTGGTGACCTGCTCCACTAAGGGTCATATCACTTTCTGGGACATGCAGGTAGGGAGGAGTACTGTACTGCTGTCTTAATAATCTGTATACACGTAATGCTGTACAGGGAAAGAAGTTGCATATGCATACCCATAACCTTTAGCTTGTGTAGACTAGGCTCTCTTAATGATTTGTATACACAGTGCAGTACAGGGAAGTAAACTGTCTATACATATCCATAACCTTTAGCTTGTGTAGACTACAAAATATTCCTTCTGTAGCCTGTAGTGGATTGGAGTCTCCAGCTCACTGCATCAGAAAACCTCAGTCAAACATCACAACAGTCACCACAGCCACTAGAACTTACTCGTGTTGCTGCCCACCAGTCTGGGGTCAATGCCATCGCCTTCTGCTACAACACAGATGACCCAACAAGCAGCATCACCATGGCCACAGGCGGGGATGACAATAAACTCAGTGTGTGGAAGATTGTAGTGGTGGAAGGTGGTGAGGTGGAAGTCTCTCATCTGTGCAGTTTGTTTGGACATGCCTCTCAAATTTCAGGTGTGTGTGTGTGTGTGTGTGTGTGTGTGTGTGTGTGTGTGTGTGTGTGTGTGTGTGTTTACTTAGTTGTAGTATACAGGGCCTGAATTACTCTTTTGTGTGGTCCTGTCTGTGTATCTATATATTTGTCCATTTTTTCTTCTTCCAGTTCATTCCAAATATCTATACGTACTTCTCTTGGGAAAAAATAAAACATCTTTAATCAGTGACAAGCCATAGTAATAGCACTTATAGAAATTAATGTACATATATAATCAAACACATACTTTACTTTTCCAGGACTGGGCTGGCTTTCCAGGAACTACCTGATTAGTGCTTCCATAGATCAACGCTTAATAGTCTGGAACCTTTGTGATAAAAAAGATGAAGCTCTTCTTCAGAATGATCCTACGAGTCTCAGCAAGGCCACGGGAGAAGATGAAGGCTTAGAGGAACACCAGCGTTTAACACCTGTAGGGTCTTGCTTCACAGGAGTACCCGATGTCAAGGGAATTGTTATTATGGATGAAGGTAACAGTGAAAACGTGGGAGAAAAGAGTCATATGGTAGATAAAAGAGTGTTGGTGTTTGGTATGGGACTGCAAGTTTTTGATATATCTTTTGAAAGTTTATGATGTTATAATAAGAGCACATTACCCCGTCTTTCAAGTCCTTTTGTACATTGCATTGTTTCCATTCTCAGTTACTCCTATGAATTGATTTAAATTAGTACAAATACAGTATTCACTCCTCCTATCATATCTTTTTTCAGTTCTGGTCTCTTCCTCTTGCTATTTCTTTCAGCCATTTGAGTTGAAACATAATTATACTTGCAATAAATGTTTCATCATGCTCCCCCATCATTCTATCCCTACGTTTGTTTTCTTACACACACTTAAGGGGAAGAAAGAAAAAAGTTTGTACGAAGATTTTTTTAATAAACAGATACAGTCAGTTGTATTAATATTTTATAGTCATCATCACGAAGTTCTCATCCCTCCCTCACTCTATGGATTCTTAAAAGGTATTGGGCTAAGGGGGACTGTATGTGTCCCCTCCCTTCCCCATGCTTAATTAAGACCTTCAGGAGGGATGCATGTAGGACTATAATAATCTCGTCTGAAGGACGTCTTTGACCTTCTTAAATGCAGCTGCATCATGGAAGTTATTTATTTTCATTAAAAAATGTAAGGCAGTACTTTTATTGCAGTGTCAAGCTCCATCAAGAGGATATGATAGCTATCGGTAACCCGCGTATACTCCTACACACGACACGTTACCCCGTAAGGAGCACATATAGTCTTAACGTCGACGAATATTCTTGTAATGACTGTTACAGCTCAAAGCAGTTCATAACTAAGCCTTACGACACGTTTAACCATCTTACAGACCCTCGTGGATGTGTAGAATTGATCTCAACAGATGGTGTATTTTTGTCATTTTTTCTACTCCGGGAAATTTTTTGCAAAATTTCCTCTTCGATTTTGTTTTTTTTAAACTATGTTGTACATGGGAATAATGTAAGACTTCCAGCTTAGTTTCAGTTAATTTCACCAGAAACTTTTAGAGCTATAAATGAATTTATTTGGGTTAAAACAAATGTTAAAATCAGTATGGTGGATCTAATACTTTACCAATGTTGATGGAAAAGATATCAGATATTCCTTATGAAATTACCAACTAATAAACAAAGCACTTTGTTCAATTGGTATCTTAGCTTAGAAGCTAATATTGTTTGTTTAATGATATCATTATTTTAGTAAATAATTATTTTTCATGAGATAGATACCGATCAAATATAACAAAGAGTTATGTTGTGAAATCATAAATATTTTTCTCCTCTTTTTAAACCCTATCCCATTCCAATCCTGTGTCTAGTTTCTTTTTTCATTATTTATAATCTACGTAATTTACGTGAGGACGTAATACATATTTTCTTAATATTGTGTTTATCAGTACTTGTTACATACCATAAGGATCGGAAAAAGGTGTAGATTCTGAAGCATTGCTTGAAAATTCAATACGAGTAAAACGAAAGGAGTTACAGCTAGTTTAAGTAGAACATATGATGAAAACAAGTTTCTTATACACTATTTCAGGATGGCAGAGTCTGTTTGATTACTCCTATAGTATACATAGCCTTTCTTTGACCTTCTTAAATGCAGCTGCATCAACTAGAATTACGTATATAGAGGCAGAAAACAATTCAATTCCCACCGCTCGCTCGGTCATGACTGGCCTATCAAAATCTTCACGACTGACTCTGTCACACCGGTGCCAATGGCCATGGAAGTTATTTATTTTCATTAAAAAATGTAAGGCAGTACTTTTATTGCAGTGTCAAGCTCCATCAAGAGGATATGATAGCTATCGGTAACCCGCATATACTACTACACACGACACGTTACCCCGTAAGGAGCACATATAGTCTTAACGTCGACGAATATTCTTGTAATGACTGTTACAGCTCAAAGCAGTTCATAACTAAGCCTTACGACACGTTTAACCATCTTACAGACCCTCGTGGATGTGTAGAATTGATCTCAACAGATGGTGTATTTTTGTCATTTTTTCTACTCCGGGAAATTTTTTGCAAAATTTCCTCTTCGATTTTATTTTTTTTATACTATGTTGTACATGGGAATAATGTAAGACTTTCAGCTTAGTTTCAGTTAATTTCACCAGAAACTTTTAGAGCTATAAATGAATTTATTTGGGTTAAAACAAATGTTAAAATCAGTATGGTGGATCTAATACTTTACCAATGTTGATGGAAAAGATATCAGATATTCCTTATGAAATTACCAACTAATAAACAAAGCACTTTGTTCAATTGGTATCTTAGCTTAGAAGCTAATATTGTTTGTTTAATGATATCATTATTTTAGTAAATAATTATTTTTCATGAGATAGATACCGATCAAATATAACAAAGAGTTATGATGTGATATTATAAATATTTTCCTCCTCTTTTTAAACCCTATCCCATTCCAATCCTGTGTCTAGTTTCTTTTTTCATTATTTATAATCTACGTAATTTACGTGAGGACGTAATACATATTTTCTTAATATTGTGTTTATCAGTACTTGTTACATACCATAAGGATCGGAAAAAGGTGTAGATTCTGAAGCATTGCTTGAAAATTCAATACGAGTAAAACGAAAGGAGTTACAGCTAGTTTAAGTAGAACATATGATGAAAACAAGTTTTTATACACTATTTCAGGATGGCAGAGTCTGTTTGATTACTCCTATAGTATACATAGCCTTTCTTTGACCTTCTTAAATGCAGCTGCATCAACTAGAATTAGGTATATAGAGGCAGAAAACAATTCAATTCCCACCGCTCGCTCGGTCATGACTGGCCGATCAAAATCTTCACGACTGACTCTGTCACACCGGTGCCAATGGCCATGGAAGTTATTCATTTTCATTAAAAAATGTAAGGCAGTACTTTTATTGCAGTGTCAAGCTCCATCAAGAGGATATGATAGCTATCGGTAACCCGCGTATACTCCTACACACGACACGTTACCCCGTAAGGAGCACATATAGTCTTAACGTCGACGAATATTCTTGTAATGACTGTTACAGCTCAAAGCAGTTCATAACTAAGCCTTACGACACGTTTAACCATCTTACAGACCCTCGTGGATGTGTAGAATTGATCTCAACAGATGGTGTATTTTTGTCATTTTTTCTACTCCGGGAAATTTTTTGCAAAATTTCCTCTTCGATTTTGTTTTTTTTAAACTATGTTGTACATGGGAATAATGTAAGACTTCCAGCTTAGTTTCAGTTAATTTCACCAGAAACTTTTAGAGCTATAAATGAATTTATTTGGGTTAAAACAAATGTTAAAATCAGTATGGTGGATCTAATACTTTACCAATGTTGATGGAAAAGATATCAGATATTCCTTATGAAATTACCAACTAATAAACAAAGCACTTTGTTCAATTGGTATCTTAGCTTAGAAGCTAATATTGTTTGTTTAATGATATCATTATTTTAGTAAATAATTATTTTTCATGAGATAGATACCGATCAAATATAACAAAGAGTTATGTTGTGAAATCATAAATATTTTTCTCCTCTTTTTAAACCCTATCCCATTCCAATCCTGTGTCTAGTTTCTTTTTTCATTATTTATAATCTACGTAATTTACGTGAGGACGTAATACATATTTTCTTAATATTGTGTTTATCAGTACTTGTTACATACCATAAGGATCGGAAAAAGGTGTAGATTCTGAAGCATTGCTTGAAAATTCAATACGAGTAAAACGAAAGGAGTTACAGCTAGTTTAAGTAGAACATATGATGAAAACAAGTTTCTTATACACTATTTCAGGATGGCAGAGTCTGTTTGATTACTCCTATAGTATACATAGCCTTTCTTTGACCTTCTTAAATGCAGCTGCATCAACTAGAATTACGTATATAGAGGCAGAAAACAATTCAATTCCCACCGCTCGCTCGGTCATGACTGGCCTATCAAAATCTTCACGACTGACTCTGTCACACCGGTGCCAATGGCCATGGAAGTTATTTATTTTCATTAAAAAATGTAAGGCAGTACTTTTATTGCAGTGTCAAGCTCCATCAAGAGGATATGATAGCAATCGGTAACCCGCGTATACTACTACACACGACACGTTACCCCGTAAGGAGCACATATAGTCTTAACGTCGACGAATATTCTTGTAATGACTGTTACAGCTCAAAGCAGTTCATAACTAAGCCTTACGACACGTTTAACCATCTTACAGACCCTCGTGGATGTGTAGAATTGATCTCAACAGATGGTGTATTTTTGTCATTTTTTCTACTCCGGGAAATTTTTTGCAAAATTTCCTCTTCGATTTATTTTTTTTATACTATGTTGTACATGGGAATAATGTAAGACTTTCAGCTTAGTTTCAGTTAATTTCACCAGAAACTTTTAGAGCTATAAATGAATTTATTTGGGTTAAAACAAATGTTAAAATCAGTATGGTGGATCTAATACTTTACCAATGTTGATGGAAAAGATATCAGATATTCCTTATGAAATTACCAACTAATAAACAAAGCACTTTGTTCAATTGGTATCTTAGCTTAGAAGCTAATATTGTTTGTTTAATGATATCATTATTTTAGTAAATAATTATTTTTCATGAGATAGATACCGATCAAATATAACAAAGAGTTATGTTGTGAAATTATAAATATTTTTCTCCTCTTTTTAAACCCTATCCCATTCCAATCCTGTGTCTAGTTTCTTTTTTCATTATTTATAATCTACGTAATTTACGTGAGGACGTAATACATATTTTCTTAATATTGTGTTTATCAGTACTTGTTACATACCATAAGGATCGGAAAAAGGTGTAGATTCTGAAGCATTGCTTGAAAATTCAATACGAGTAAAACGAAAGGAGTTACAGCTAGTTTAAGTAGAACATATGATGAAAACAAGTTTCTTATACACTATTTCAGGATGGCAGAGTCTGTTTGATTACTCCTATAGTATACATAGCCTTTCTTTGACCTTCTTAAATGCAGCTGCATCAACTAGAATTAGGTATATAGAGGCAGAAAACAATTCAATTCCCACCGCTCGCTCGGTCATGACTGGCCGATCAAAATCTTCACGACTGACTCTGTCACACCGGTGCCAATGGCCATGGAAGTTATTCATTTTCATTAAAAAATGTAAGGCAGTACTTTTATTGCAGTGTCAAGCTCCATCAAGAGGATATGATAGCTATCGGTAACCCGCGTATACTCCTACACACGACACGTTACCCCGTAAGGAGCACATATAGTCTTAACGTCGACGAATATTCTTGTAATGACTGTTACAGCTCAAAGCAGTTCATAACTAAGCCTTACGACACGTTTAACCATCTTACAGACCCTCGTGGATGTGTAGAATTGATCTCAACAGATGGTGTATTTTTGTCATTTTTTCTACTCCGGGAAATTTTTTGCAAAATTTCCTCTTCGATTTTGTTTTTTTTAAACTATGTTGTACATGGGAATAATGTAAGACTTCCAGCTTAGTTTCAGTTAATTTCACCAGAAACTTTTAGAGCTATAAATGAATTTATTTGGGTTAAAACAAATGTTAAAATCAGTATGGTGGATCTAATACTTTACCAATGTTGATGGAAAAGATATCAGATATTCCTTATGAAATTACCAACTAATAAACAAAGCACTTTGTTCAATTGGTATCTTAGCTTAGAAGCTAATATTGTTTGTTTAATGATATCATTATTTTAGTAAATAATTATTTTTCATGAGATAGATACCGATCAAATATAACAAAGAGTTATGTTGTGAAATCATAAATATTTTTCTCCTCTTTTTAAACCCTATCCCATTCCAATCCTGTGTCTAGTTTCTTTTTTCATTATTTATAATCTACGTAATTTACGTGAGGACGTAATACATATTTTCTTAATATTGTGTTTATCAGTACTTGTTACATACCATAAGGATCGGAAAAAGGTGTAGATTCTGAAGCATTGCTTGAAAATTCAATACGAGTAAAACGAAAGGAGTTACAGCTAGTTTAAGTAGAACATATGATGAAAACAAGTTTCTTATACACTATTTCAGGATGGCAGAGTCTGTTTGATTACTCCTATAGTATACATAGCCTTTCTTTGACCTTCTTAAATGCAGCTGCATCAACTAGAATTACGTATATAGAGGCAGAAAACAATTCAATTCCCACCGCTCGCTCGGTCATGACTGGCCGATCAAAATCTTCACGACTGACTCTGTCACACCGGTGCCAATGGCCATGGAAGTTATTTATTTTCATTAAAAAATGTAAGGCAGTACTTTTATTGCAGTGTCAAGCTCCATCAAGAGGATATGATAGCTATCGGTAACCCGCGTATACTACTACACACGACACGTTACCCCGTAAGGAGCACATATAGTCTTAACGTCGACGAATATTCTTGTAATGACTGTTACAGCTCAAAGCAGTTCATAACTAAGCCTTACGACACGTTTAACCATCTTACAGACCCTCGTGGATGTGTAGAATTGATCTCAACAGATGGTGTATTTTTGTCATTTTTTCTACTCCGGGAAATTTTTTGCAAAATTTCCTCTTCGATTTTATTTTTTTTATACTATGTTGTACATGGGAATAATGTAAGACTTTCAGCTTAGTTTCAGTTAATTTCACCAGAAACTTTTAGAGCTATAAATGAATTTATTTGGGTTAAAACAAATGTTAAAATCAGTATGGTGGATCTAATACTTTACCAATGTTGATGGAAAAGATATCAGATATTCCTTATGAAATTACCAACTAATAAACAAAGCACTTTGTTCAATTGGTATCTTAGCTTAGAAGCTAATATTGTTTGTTTAATGATATCATTATTTTAGTAAATAATTATTTTTCATGAGATAGATACCGATCAAATATAACAAAGAGTTATGTTGTGAAATTATAAATATTTTTCTCCTCTTTTTAAACCCTATCCCATTCCAATCCTGTGTCTAGTTTCTTTTTTCATTATTTATAATCTACGTAATTTACGTGAGGACGTAATACATATTTTCTTAATATTGTGTTTATCAGTACTTGTTACATACCATAAGGATCGGAAAAAGGTGTAGATTCTGAAGCATTGCTTGAAAATTCAATACGAGTAAAACGAAAGGAGTTACAGCTAGTTTAAGTAGAACATATGATGAAAACAAGTTTCTTATACACTATTTCAGGATGGCAGAGTCTGTTTGATTACTCCTATAGTATACATAGCCTTTCTTTGACCTTCTTAAATGCAGCTGCATCAACTAGAATTAGGTATATAGAGGCAGAAAACAATTCAATTCCCACCGCTCGCTCGGTCATGACTGGCCGATCAAAATCTTCACGACTGACTCTGTCACACCGGTGCCAATGGCCATGGAAGTTATTTATTTTCATTAAAAAATGTAAGGCAGTACTTTTATTGCAGTGTCAAGCTCCATCAAGAGGATATGATAGCTATCGGTAACCCGCGTATACTCCTACACACGACACGTTACCCCGTAAGGAGCACATATAGTCTTAACGTCGACGAATATTCTTGTAATGACTGTTACAGCTCAAAGCAGTTCATAACTAAGCCTTACGACACGTTTAACCATCTTACAGACCCTCGTGGATGTGTAGAATTGATCTCAACAGATGGTGTATTTTTGTCATTTTTTCTACTCCGGGAAATTTTTTGCAAAATTTCCTCTTCGATTTTGTTTTTTTTAAACTATGTTGTACATGGGAATAATGTAAGACTTTCAGCTTAGTTTCAGTTAATTTCACCAGAAACTTTTAGAGCTATAAATGAATTTATTTGGGTTAAAACAAATGTTAAAATCAGTATGGTGGATCTAATACTTTACCAATGTTGATGGAAAAGATATCAGATATTCCTTATGAAATTACCAACTAATAAACAAAGCACTTTGTTCAATTGGTATCTTAGCTTAGTAGCTAATATTGTTTGTTTAATGATATCATTATTTTAGTAAATAATTATTTTTCATGAGATAGATACCGATCAAATATAACAAAGAGTTATGTTGTGAAATCATAAATATTTTTCTCCTCTTTTTAAACCCTATCCCATTCCAATCCTGTGTCTAGTTTCTTTTTTCATTATTTATAATCTACGTAATTTACGTGAGGACGTAATACATATTTTCTTAATATTGTGTTTATCAGTACTTGTTACATACCATAAGGATCGGAAAAAGGTGTAGATTCTGAAGCATTGCTTGAAAATTCAATACGAGTAAAACGAAAGGAGTTACAGCTAGTTTAAGTAGAACATATGATGAAAACAAGTTTCTTATACACTATTTCAGGATGGCAGAGTCTGTTTGATTACTCCTATAGTATACATAGCCTTTCTTTGACCTTCTTAAATGCAGCTGCATCAACTAGAATTAGGTATATAGAGGCAGAAAACAATTCAATTCCCACCGCTCGCTCGGTCATGACTGGCCGATCAAAATCTTCACGACTGACTCTGTCACACCGGTGCCAATGGCCATGGAAGTTATTTATTTTCATTAAAAAATGTAAGGCAGTACTTTTATTGCAGTGTCAAGCTCCATCAAGAGGATATGATAGCTATCGGTAACCCGCGTATACTCCTACACACGACACGTTACCCCGTAAGGAGCACATATAGTCTTAACGTCGACGAATATTCTTGTAATGACTGTTACAGCTCAAAGCAGTTCATAACTAAGCCTTACGACACGTTTAACCATCTTACAGACCCTCGTGGATGTGTAGAATTGATCTCAACAGATGGTGTATTTTTGTCATTTTTTCTACTCCGGGAAATTTTTTGCAAAATTTCCTCTTCGATTTTGTTTTTTTTTAAACTATGTTGTACATGGGAATAATGTAAGACTTTCAGCTTAGTTTCAGTTAATTTCACCAGAAACTTTTAGAGCTATAAATGAATTTATTTGGATTAAAACAAATGCTAAAATCAGTATGGTGGATCTAATACTTTACCAATGTTGATGGAAAAGATATCAGATATTCCTTATGAAATTACCAACTAATAAACAAAGCACTTTGTTCAATTGGTATCTTAGCTTAGAAGCTAATATTGTTTGTTTAATGATATCATTATTTTAGTAAATAATTATTTTTCATGAGATAGATACCGATCAAATATAACAAAGAGTTATGTTGTGAAATCATAAATATTTTTCTCCTCTTTTTAAACCCTATCCCATTCCAATCCTGTGTCTAGTTTCTTTTTTCATTATTTATAATCTACGTAATTTACGTGAGGACGTAATACATATTTTCTTAATATTGTGTTTATCAGTACTTGTTACATACCATAAGGATCGGAAAAAGGTGTAGATTCTGAAGCATTGCTTGAAAATTCAATACGAGTAAAACGAAAGGAGTTACAGCTAGTTTAAGTAGAACATATGATGAAAACAAGTTTCTTATACACTATTTCAGGATGGCAGAGTCTGTTTGATTACTCCTATAGTATACATAGCCTTTCTTTGACCTTCTTAAATGCAGCTGCATCAACTAGAATTAGGTATATAGAGGCAGAAAACAATTCAATTCCCACCGCTCGCTCGGTCATGACTGGCCGATCAAAATCTTCACGACTGACTCTGTCACACCGGTGCCAATGGCCATGGAAGTTATTTATTTTCATTAAAAAATGTAAGGCAGTACTTTTATTGCAGTGTCAAGCTCCATCAAGAGGATATGATAGCTATCGGTAACCCGCGTATACTCCTACACACGACACGTTACCCCGTAAGGAGCACATATAGTCTTAACGTCGACGAATATTCTTGTAATGACTGTTACAGCTCAAAGCAGTTCATAACTAAGCCTTACGACACGTTTAACCATCTTACAGACCCTCGTGGATGTGTAGAATTGATCTCAACAGATGGTGTATTTTTGTCATTTTTTCTACTCCGGGAAATTTTTTGCAAAATTTCCTCTTCGATTTTGTTTTTTTTAAACTATGTTGTACATGGGAATAATGTAAGACTTTCAGCTTAGTTTCAGTTAATTTCACCAGAAACTTTTAGAGCTATAAATGAATTTATTTGGGTTAAAACAAATGTTAAAATCAGTATGGTGGATCTAATACTTTACCAATGTTGATGGAAAAGATATCAGATATTCCTTATGAAATTACCAACTAATAAACAAAGCACTTTGTTCAATTGGTATCTTAGCTTAGTAGCTAATATTGTTTGTTTAATGATATCATTATTTTAGTAAATAATTATTTTTCATGAGATAGATACCGATCAAATATAACAAAGAGTTATGTTGTGAAATCATAAATATTTTTCTCCTCTTTTTAAACCCTATCCCATTCCAATCCTGTGTCTAGTTTCTTTTTTCATTATTTATAATCTACGTAATTTACGTGAGGACGTAATACATATTTTCTTAATATTGTGTTTATCAGTACTTGTTACATACCATAAGGATCGGAAAAAGGTGTAGATTCTGAAGCATTGCTTGAAAATTCAATACGAGTAAAACGAAAGGAGTTACAGCTAGTTTAAGTAGAACATATGATGAAAACAAGTTTCTTATACACTATTTCAGGATGGCAGAGTCTGTTTGATTACTCCTATAGTATACATAGCCTTTCTTTGACCTTCTTAAATGCAGCTGCATCAACTAGAATTAGGTATATAGAGGCAGAAAACAATTCAATTCCCACCGCTCGCTCGGTCATGACTGGCCGATCAAAATCTTCACGACTGACTCTGTCACACCGGTGCCAATGGCCATGGAAGTTATTTATTTTCATTAAAAAATGTAAGGCAGTACTTTTATTGCAGTGTCAAGCTCCATCAAGAGGATATGATAGCTATCGGTAACCCGCGTATACTCCTACACACGACACGTTACCCCGTAAGGAGCACATATAGTCTTAACGTCGACGAATATTCTTGTAATGACTGTTACAGCTCAAAGCAGTTCATAACTAAGCCTTACGACACGTTTAACCATCTTACAGACCCTCGTGGATGTGTAGAATTGATCTCAACAGATGGTGTATTTTTGTCATTTTTTCTACTCCGGGAAATTTTTTGCAAAATTTCCTCTTCGATTTTGTTTTTTTTAAACTATGTTGTACATGGGAATAATGTAAGACTTTCAGCTTAGTTTCAGTTAATTTCACCAAAAACTTTTAGCGCTATAAATGAATTTATTTGGATTAAAACAAATGCTAAAATCAGTATGGTGGATCTAATACTTTACCAATGTTGATGGAAAAGATATCAGATATTCCTTATGAAATTACCAACTAATAAACAAAGCACTTTGTTCAATTGGTATCTTAGCTTAGAAGCTAATATTGTTTGTTTAATGATATCATTATTTTAGTAAATAATTATTTTTCATGAGATAGATACCGATCAAATATAACAAAGAGTTATGTTGTGATATTATAAATATTTTCCTCCTCTTTTTAAACCCTATCCCATTCCAATCCTGTGTCTAGTTTCTTTTTTCATTATTTATAATCTACGTAATTTACGTGAGGACGTAATACATATTTTCTTAATATTGTGTTTATCAGTACTTGTTACATACCATAAGGATCGGAAAAAGGTGTAGATTCTGAAGCATTGCTTGAAAATTCAATACGAGTAAAACGAAAGGAGTTACAGCTAGTTTAAGTAGAACATATGATGAAAACAAGTTTCTTATACACTATTTCAGGATGGCAGAGTCTGTTTGATTACTCCTATAGTATACATAGCCTTTCTTTGACCTTCTTAAATGCAGCTGCATCAACTAGAATTACGTATATAGAGGCAGAAAACAATTCAATTCCCACCGCTCGCTCGGTCATGACTGGCCTATCAAAATCTTCACGACTGACTCTGTCACACCGGTGCCAATGGCCATGGAAGTTATTTATTTTCATTAAAAAATGTAAGGCAGTACTTTTATTGCAGTGTCAAGCTCCATCAAGAGGATATGATAGCTATCGGTAACCCGCGTATACTCCTACACACGACACGTTACCCCGTAAGGAGCACATATAGTCTTAACGTCGACGAATATTCTTGTAATGACTGTTACAGCTCAAAGCAGTTCATAACTAAGCCTTACGACACGTTTAACCATCTTACAGACCCTCGTGGATGTGTAGAATTGATCTCAACAGATGGTGTATTTTTGTCATTTTTTCTACTCCGGGAAATTTTTTGCAAAATTTCCTCTTCGATTTTGTTTTTTTTAAACTATGTTGTACATGGGAATAATGTAAGACTTTCAGCTTAGTTTCAGTTAATTTCACCAAAAACTTTTAGCGCTATAAATGAATTTATTTGGATTAAAACAAATGCTAAAATCAGTATGGTGGATCTAATACTTTACCAATGTTGATGGAAAAGATATCAGATATTCCTTATGAAATTACCAACTAATAAACAAAGCACTTTGTTCAATTGGTATCTTAACTTAGAAGCTAATATTGTTTGTTTAATGATATCATTATTTTAGTAAATAATTATTTTTCATGAGATAGATACCGATCAAATATAACAAAGAGTTATGTTGTGAAATCATAAATATTTTTCTCCTCTTTTTAAACCCTATCCCATTCCAATCCTGTGTCTAGTTTCTTTTTTCATTATTTATAATCTACGTAATTTACGTGAGGACGTAATACATATTTTCTTAATATTGTGTTTATCAGTACTTGTTACATACCATAAGGATCGGAAAAAGGTGTAGATTCTGAAGCATTGCTTGAAAATTCAATACGAGTAAAACGAAAGGAGTTACAGCTAGTTTAAGTAGAACATATGATGAAAACAAGTTTCTTATACACTATTTCAGGATGGCAGAGTCTGTTTGATTACTCCTATAGTATACATAGCCTTTCTTTGACCTTCTTAAATGCAGCTGCATCAACTAGAATTAGGTATATAGAGGCAGAAAACAATTCAATTCCCACCGCTCGCTCGGTCATGACTGGCCGATCAAAATCTTCACGACTGACTCTGTCACACCGGTGCCAATGGCCATGGAAGTTATTTATTTTCATTAAAAAATGTAAGGCAGTACTTTTATTGCAGTGTCAAGCTCCATCAAGAGGATATGATAGCTATCGGTAACCCGCGTATACTCCTACACACGACACGTTACCCCGTAAGGAGCACATATAGTCTTAACGTCGACGAATATTCTTGTAATGACTGTTACAGCTCAAAGCAGTTCATAACTAAGCCTTACGACACGTTTAACCATCTTACAGACCCTCGTGGATGTGTAGAATTGATCTCAACAGATGGTGTATTTTTGTCATTTTTTCTACTCCGGGAAATTTTTTGCAAAATTTCCTCTTCGATTTTGTTTTTTTTAAACTATGTTGTACATGGGAATAATGTAAGACTTTCAGCTTAGTTTCAGTTAATTTCACCAGAAACTTTTAGAGCTATAAATGAATTTATTTGGGTTAAAACAAATGTTAAAATCAGTATGGTGGATCTAATACTTTACCAATGTTGATGGAAAAGATATCAGATATTCCTTATGAAATTACCAACTAATAAACAAAGCACTTTGTTCAATTGGTATCTTAGCTTAGTAGCTAATATTGTTTGTTTAATGATATCATTATTTTAGTAAATAATTATTTTTCATGAGATAGATACCGATCAAATATAACAAAGAGTTATGTTGTGAAATCATAAATATTTTTCTCCTCTTTTTAAACCCTATCCCATTCCAATCCTGTGTCTAGTTTCTTTTTTCATTATTTATAATCTACGTAATTTACGTGAGGACGTAATACATATTTTCTTAATATTGTGTTTATCAGTACTTGTTACATACCATAAGGATCGGAAAAAGGTGTAGATTCTGAAGCATTGCTTGAAAATTCAATACGAGTAAAACGAAAGGAGTTACAGCTAGTTTAAGTAGAACATATGATGAAAACAAGTTTCTTATACACTATTTCAGGATGGCAGAGTCTGTTTGATTACTCCTATAGTATACATAGCCTTTCTTTGACCTTCTTAAATGCTGCTGCATCAAGAATTAAGTATATAGAGGCAGAAAACAATTCAATTCCCACCGCTCGCTCGGTCATGACTGGCTGATCAAAATCTTCACGACTGACTCTGTCACACCGGTGCCAATGGCCATGGAAGTTATTTATTTTCATTAAAAAATGTAAGGCAGTACTTTTATTGCAGTGTCAAGCTCCATCAAGAGGATATGATAGCTATCGGTAACCCGCGTATACTCCTACACACGACACGTTACCCCGTAAGGAGCACATATAGTCTTAACGTCGACGAATATTCTTGTAATGACTGTTACAGCTCAAAGCAGTTCATAACTAAGCCTTACGACACGTTTAACCATCTTACAGACCCTCGTGGATGTGTAGAATTGATCTCAACAGATGGTGTATTTTTGTCATTTTTTCTACTCCGGGAAATTTTTTGCAAAATTTCCTCTTCGATTTTGTTTTTTTTAAACTATGTTGTACATGGGAATAATGTAAGACTTTCAGCTTAGTTTCAGTTAATTTCACCAGAAACTTTTAGACCTATAACTAATTACAACGCCATTGCCCATCAGTATCAGTGTACCCATTAAGGCGTAATAACCTACTTCTTTTTTTCTTAAAGGGAGGAATTTGTTTCTTAATATGTAAATTACTTTTACACATTATTTACTCATATATTTAATGAAAAGATGAATTTTATTACTACAACAGCTATTAAATGTAGTAATTGCCCCTTACAAAAAAAATATCATGTGGTTTCGTCATCGAGGAGACCCGATTCTTGATAAACTCGCTGCATTTAATCAACATTTATAAATACATATATATGAGAAAACTAATTGTCAAAGTTTGTATACAATAAATCAAAAATATATTTTACTTTAATTATTAAACAGTTAAGTAAAATGATTACATATATCTTAAGTTTTGTATGTTATTAAGCTAGTGCGCGAGCCTGGTTCTCAGTCACCCAAGATGTCTCGTCTAGTACGGCCGGCTGCTGCCACACTCCTCAGGTCTTATACCAATAACACTGCACTAGTTAAGGTAAGAGTAAGGGGAACTACTAGAACATAAGAACATAAGAAAACTACAAAAGGCCCCGGGGTGTACTTACACGAGGCATTTCCTGTTACTCCAATACTCCCTTATTACCTACATCCACCTCATCCCCATCCATAAAGCCGTCTACTCTTCTTTTATTACTGAGCCTTCCAACCATCCATCACCCTATTTGTAAACCAATATAGGCCTATCTCTTTAATAATTGTACATATATCCAGTTTGAATCTGTTAATTCTTGTTCTATCCTGACTATTGACCGTAAGAACCTTTCCTACATCCCCCTTGGTTAAACCTTTCTAACACTTAAATACTTCAATCAGATCTCCTCTTGCTCTACGCCTCTCAAATGAGTGTAATTTCAAAAGGTTTAGTCTCCTCTCATAACTAAAATTACGAATAATATTGGCCATCCTTCTCTGTACCGACTCTAACAATCCTATATCTATTATACAATACGGGGACCAAAACTACTGCATAGTCGAGGTGAGGTCTGACTAACGCCAAATACAACTTCAGAATAACCTCATCACTTCTACTTTTAATACTCTTAGTAATGAATCCTAACACACTATTAGCCCGATTTCTAGTCTCAATACATTGGGTAAAATTTTACATCTACACCAGAATGCACCTGGATATAAATAACACTCTTTTTGAATAGATTTTGGTTCATTTCGATTGATTTTGGCATTCATTTCCATCGCAAATATCCTTATCACCCCGACAAGTGTGGGGACCTGTGGGAATGCAGGGTTCTTGGGTGGAGAAATACAATGCTTTACGCTATAAGTATAAACAAGGTGCCAGAATCACTAACCTAACCTAACAATGACTAACGCGCTATGCACTGATGGTCATAAAACTTGGCTAAGAAACAAACAAACAAAAATGTCGTCTGCATCTCGCCCAACCCCCGATTTTTGGTCATCGAAAACATTTGATATCTTCTAAATTAACATAATATTACAAAACCTAAATTAGCCAACTCTTAACCTACATTGACATAGAAAACATTGAATATCTCACAAAATAGGAATTTGCGACGCAAATGTAATTAAGAAAACCTCTGAATGCATCTGATAATGTAAGAATAGAACTCTGAATTCTCTAGAGCATTCAGGTGAAGATGTAAAATAATACCATACATTGTTTTCTAGGACTAGGACGGAGGACTAAGCTAACCTGTACACCTAAATCTCTCTCACATTTTCATCTATTCAGTGTTACCTTGCTTATGTTGTACCTGTTGTAAGGATTTTCCTATATCTGTAAGTGTGCAGTAGGACCTTAATTTAGCTTTCTTTTTTTCTTTCTTTTTTGTATTATATTATACATCCTTAGGGAACCGGTAATGACAAGTGAGCTTTTTTTTATTATTTTTTATTTCTAAAATTTTTATTGCCTTTCTCCGGTTCTACAATAACAAAAAAAATAATAATAATGATAATTCTTGCATAGGAAAAAAAAAAATTCCTCATGTTCCTGATAGCATATAGAAAATAAATAAAATAATAACAATAATAACAATTCCACATTCTTGATAGCATTAAAAAGAAAAATAATAAATAACAATAATTCTAATTCCTGGTCTTCCCTCCTTAGCCTGTGCGATGGAGAGCCACAGCAGCTGCCGCCAACTACCAGCAGACCCTCCTCAACGTGCCGGCCACTAGGGTGACGGTGCTGGACAATGGCCTGCGTGTGGCCACCGAGGACTCGGGGGCACCAACAGCCACCGTCGGCCTCTGGATCGACACCGGGTCACGCTTTGAAACAGATGCCAACAATGGGGTGGCCCACTTCTTAGAGCATATGGCCTTCAAGGTGAGGGGGGGGTTAGGGGGGTTAAGGTTTGTCAGTTAAGGGTATAAAAGGGCCATGTTAGGGTTTTTTTAAGGGTTCTCTCTCTCTCTCTCTCTCTCTCTCTCTCTCTCTCTCTCTCTCTCTCTCTCTCTCTCGTTTTTTTCTCTTATCCATCAACAGAAAGTAGTACAGTGCCTTAATATTTTGTGGATGGTATAGTAATATGTTGATATATAATAATACTATCACTCTTTTCTTTATGCATAGTCGCTGATTTACCAGTAGAGAGTGATATCTTACAGCTCTACTTACGGTTATACATTATTCATTGTGTTTACGTCTTTTGCAGGGGACATCCAAGCGCTCCCAGACAGACCTGGAGCTGGAGGTGGAGAACATCGGCGCTCACCTCAACGCATACACTTCCAGGGAGCAGACGGTGTTCTATGCCAAGTGCTTCTCTCAGGACATACCCAGGGCTGTGGAGATCCTGTCTGACATCATACAAAACAGCAAGTTCGGAGAGGTGAGAGGGTGGGAGAGGGTGAGGTTAATTTGATAGCAAGTTCGGAGAGGTGAGAAGGAGAGGGTGAGGTTAATAGCAGGTTATCCAATACTATGCTTATGTTATTTATATTCAAACAGCATTTAATGGGTGTATGACAACCTGGTATATTGATAGATAGATAGGTAGATAGTAAGGTTTGATCATCTTGAGAGAATGTGCTGTATTTTATTCTTAAATTATGCATCTCACTCCTTTTATATTATACAGGATTCCTACATTGTTTATAAGATGGACAGTTGTACATTAATGCTGCATCGATGTATTCATAATCTCATAATGTTGAATCTTTAGGGTGAAATTGAGCGAGAACGTGGAGTGATTCTACGTGAGATGCAGGAGGTGGAGAGCAACCTGCAGGAGGTGGTGTTTGATCACCTGCATTCAATAGCCTTCCAGGGGACACCACTCGGCCGTACCATCCTCGGCCCCACCAAGAACATTAAGTAAGGGAGTGGATGAATGAGTGAGTAAGTGAGTGAGTGGGTTAGTGAGGTTCCATGGCTGCTTTTAAGACACTAGGGATGGAGGGAATGGCTGTGTGGCATCTGGCTGCTGTCTGTCTGTCTGTCTCTGCTACTGAATATTTGTTAATCTTTGTTATCTGTTTAATTTTTGTATGTATCTTTGTATCCTTAGATTATAAGACATTTACTTAAAGCATAAGGGTGTAAGTGGAGGTGATGGCATAGCTGTGAAGGAAGTATATGTGAGTGAAACTGAGGGTGGTCCTAGTAGGAGATGAAGGCTAGTTTTGTAAGATGGAAGGATATGGTGAAAGAGTACATGTAGGAAGGAGTTGCTGATAGAGATGGAGGGTTTGAACAAGGAAGGAAGAAGGGAGTGTGTGGATAGGAAAAGATGGAGGCTCTTCTGCCCTATATAGCCATTTTCAGAGACTATAGATAGATAGAATAGATAGATAAATAATCACAAATCCAACCAATGTGAAAACGAAGCATTAATTTGTTACACTCATCTCAGGTCCATCAATCGCAAGGACTTAATGGAGTACATCACAACCCACTACAAGGCACCACGCATTGTGCTGGCTGGTGCCGGGGGTGTTGATCATGGTGAGCTGGTGAAGCTGGCCGACCACCACTTCAAAGGGCTTGGCATCCACTACGAGGGACAGACACCCGAAGTGGCTCCTTGTCGCTTCACTGGTGAGGAATCCCGAGGCAGTTTTACCCTTGTCTGGATTTTCAGCTATTTGAGATGTTTTTATTTTGATGGTTTTGTTATAATGTATTTTTTTAAGTTTGGTTTATTTAGCAAGAAATGTGTTAATGTTAGATTTATGGAACACTTGATTTATATCCAGTTTGTTGAGTATAATGGAGTGAGTCAGGGTTGTTGTTATCCTTCACTCATTTACACACACTACTGTTGTTACACTCCTCCCTTATCTCTAATCAGTGGACTTGAGTGAGAAAATTAACTTTTTTTTTATATAATGACCAGACAGTAAATAAACCACCGTTGCAATACCCTTAACTTTTCCACACACACACACAGGTTCGGAGATTCGTGTCCGTGACGACGCCATGCCCCTCGCCCACATCGCCATTGCCGTGGAGGGTGCAGGGTGGGCCGACGCAGACAACATCCCCCTCATGATTGCCAACACAATCATCGGCTCATGGGACAGAACACACGGAGGCGGTGCCCACAACGCTTCAAACCTTGCCCAGGTAATAATAGTAATAATAATAATAATATATACTTTATTTAGTCTTTTTGTGCAATACAGAAAAGAAACTTGGTTAATTACTTTTTTCTTAAGGAACATATTAATAAAACTACAGTACAACACATTTACACATTTTTAAGACTGTACATGTATAAAAAACTAGATATAATGATACATCCCATCCTCATGAACAAAGGATTATAAAGTATGAGGTGTTATAAAAATACTGCCTTTACAAATAAGTTATTCCAGGATCTCCCATGAATGTTATATAACTGTGTACATTTTTCTTGCAGGCTGCTGTCATTGGAAACCTGTGCCACTCGTTCCAGTCCTTCAACACCTGCTACAAGGACACCGGACTCTGGGGAATGTACTTCGTCTGTGAACCACTTAAGATTGATGTACGTTTGTTTGCCTTTAAGGGAGGGGGATGGAAGGCAGGTGTATGGATAGATAGATAACTGGTGTAGGTCTGTTTATGAAGTAGTTGTAGTGTATTTGTTTACTTCATTCCCTTTTTTCTGTGGTTTAATGGAGGTTTCGTCATATTTTTTGTTTTCCTTCATCGGTACAGATTTGTATTGTAGTTTTATGGCAAAAGTTGTTGTCCTCTTCTTCCTTGTGACTAACTATTTTCGGAAGTTGGTATCAGTATATATCCTTTGTGTGATGTGTTTCCTACGCTACTCTCCCTCCAAGACCTTCACCACTTGTTTGGGGTGTTGGATTATTTATGGGATAAGTAAATCAGGTTGGGTTTTTTAATTTTTTTATTTTATTGTTTATTTCACTTTGTCCACACACACATCTTAACTACATCATATTCTTTTCAAAATAGTTTCATCTTTTGAGTCTTTATTTGATTCACATATTTATCTTTCCTACTTGGAGAGGTTGTATTAATTAACGCTAGGTGTCAAAGTATCAAAATGTTTTAGGTTGTATTTATGAAAGCATGGGTATTGTTAGAAGCCTGAGATTGTCCTGAGACTACGTGGATTGTAATCATGACACATCATAACTATGCTCTACAGATTTGTTCATACTAGTTTACAATTGATTGATTTGATTTGTTTGCGATCACAGATAAAGATAGCAAAAGTTATTCTAAAGCTGAGTGAGAGAAGTGTATGAAAGATAGTTTGAAACCTCTTAATTTGGATTCCCTAATAAGTGTGAGTCACATTTCAACCTGATTGTGATTTGTTAATGGCTAGATTTCAAAATGTGATTCTTGCAATAAATGAGCGTTCACATTTGATGTAAATTTAGATTTAAGTAGTAGATAATGAAACTGTATTAGTGTAGTGTGATAGAACTATAATTGGAGACTTAATATATATTTAATGACTAGTGTTCTTACATTAAGAACACTTACGCAAAACCCTTTTAGTTTCACTCGTGTTTACTCATACAAGATGAACTCACTGAAATCTCCCTATGATCATCTGCAAAATGTCATTATGCCTCTTCTTCCATACAGGACTTTGTGTTGAACCTGCAAGCCGAGTGGATGCGTCTGTGCACCAACGTGACAGAGTTTGAGGTGGAGCGTGCCAAGAACATCCTTCGTACCAACCTTCTCCTTCAGTTGGACGGCACAACACCAGTCTGTGAGGATGTTGGTCGGCAGATGCTGTGCTACAACAGGCGCATTCCCCTCCATGAACTTGATGCCAGGATTGAGGTAAAGGAGATGGTCTACATTTGATTTCACAGATATTGGGATTGATTTCTAGGTACAGAAAAAAAACTTGTGGAATCCTGTCTCACTTTATCTGTATTAACTCAACGTTTTGAAATTGACTAACTATATATATATATATATATATATATATATATATATATATATATATATATATATATATATATATATATATATATATATATATATCAATTTCAAGACGTTATCATTAACCGTTGGTGCCAGTAGGCTTTTATGGAGGCACAGATGGACTTGCCTCGCCTGTTATTTGGCGTAGGTTTTCAGATGTTGAGAACGTGCGAGGCTAATTGCTACTAGTCTCAAATGCATATAAACATTGTAAGTCCTGTCTGAGGACAGTATGGCAGCAATTTGGGTAGTCTTTGGCCACTCAGCAGTGATATCAAAGAATGAAAAGTGCTCAGCGAATAACGGGGATTCAAACCCGAGACCCTAGGCTCGCATACCCGAGCGCTAGACCACTGCCTCCCCCTAATAAATATATATAGATATAGATATAGATATAGATATATATAGTCTCTCTCGGGCCCTCGCCATCTCTCACCTAGGCCCTTTGAGGAGAGATCAGTCTCAACTATACGGGGTGATCCAAGCAGTAAGAGCTGGGAGACTGATAACCTTTCCCTCAAGGGGCCTACCGGCAAAGTAAAAGGAATGCATGTGACAAAAGTAGTCAAGGAAATATATAATGGGTTGACCCTTAACCATTAGTTAATGTTCCTACTAAATTAACTAAACCAAATTAACCTCACACTGATCCTTTCTCCCTATTCCCCTTGCAGGCAGTGACATCTGATGTGGTGCGAGACACTTGCTACGAGTACATCTATGACAAGTGTCCTGCCGTGGCTGCCGTCGGCCCCTGCGAGGCACTCCCAGACTACAACCGCATCCGATCCAACATGTACTGGCTCAGGGTGTAATGGACTTGTTTGCCCGGGAATGATCGGTCTGCAGTAGTTCTAGGAAACATTGTATTTATATGAAAAATTGTGAAGTTCCATTGAAATTTAACAACGGAATTTTACGCCTCTTTCATTTCTTTGCCCTGACTTTGTACATTGATGTCTGTCTGTACATATAAGGAATGCTGTACAAAAGAAGTGTATGAATATAATTACCCCTAAATAAGTTGAGTATTTTCTCCATCCCCCCCACACTAACTCAAGATGACTGTACTGACGTGAAGGAAGGAAACAAGTATTAAAGGAAACCCCATTTTGTTTTGCTTTGCTTTGCTAGTTGAGTATAATAACTTAAACTCTTGGTAGGCACTTACTTATTATGCAGGATGTGGGAAGGATGACAGCTCTGACCACTTCTTATTCTATTTATAAAAAGCCTCTTAGTGCTAAAAGAAAAATGACGTATGAGAAATAATAGTAATAGTATACAAAATATACAGTGATAGTTCGTTCATTCATTGATATAATAAAACTTTCAAGGACGACACTAGAAGAATTACATAAAGTTGAGGGATAAAATGATTAACTTTTATTGTGATTGCTTTCACCTTTCACTCCACCAGGTACCTGAAGGTTTGATCAGCCCAGGTAATTGTCACTTCCAAACTTCGTACTTCACACCTCTTCCGCCTCACACTGATATTACCTGACAGCAGCTCACCTGGTGAAAAACAATCATTATTACAATATATACTACATCATATTCACTACATTTATACATTTCAATCAGTCCACATTATTTACTCAAACTATGATAAACAGATCCAGCTTAAAACAAAGGAGAAAAGTACTGTCCTACCTTTAGTAACAGGGTGCGGGTGAGGTAGGTAAAATATGGTCTGTTTCCAGTGTGTCGGGGTAGAATTAGGTCCTGTGGGGAGAGTGACAGGGCACGGCAGGTCAAAGTGGGCATCAAAATAGCCGGCAAATCCTGTTATCTGCCCGTCCCGCATGGCAGTGAGTGAGAATGGGCATGAGAATTCTGTGTCACTTGGTTTAGCTGTCATGAGGTTGAAGTCTGCAATCTGGGCTGTGGAAAAGAGAGTTACGTAAGAACATAAGGAAGCTGCAAAAGACCAGTTGACCTACACAAGGCAGCTCCTGTGCCTTGTCTTACCTACGTTTCATAATAAAATTTCCTCATAGTATGCCACAGTCACATAACATTATTCTACCATGAAGTGGTTTAATATTATTCACTATAATGCAAGTCCAACGTATCAAGAACCCTATATAATCACATTTCATTGCACGTAAGACAATGTATGATGTTAAAAATACTGTACGAGGAATAACTATGGTGAAAACTGACTCCCAAATGTTACCGAAGGACTGGCAGCGTCCAAACAAACAGAAAGTTGACTAAATGTATAAAAGACAGAAAAGAAATTCAGATCTGTATATAGATGCGCCTCAGTGGTGCAGTGGTTAGCACGTGTGACTACGAATCCGCTGGCCCGAGTTTGATCCTGGACAAGGGCAGTCGGTGCACAGCTCACCCAACTGTTCATCTTCCCAAATGGGTTGGTAGATAAATGGGTACCTAGGGAAACCTGGGGAAGGTAAACTGTGGAAAGTCGGATGTCACAGTGGCTCAGTGTCCCGGGGTAACAGATTAATTTCCACCACAGGCTCAAAGGCCAATGTGACGGGAGATGAGCGCCCGCAGCTACAGCGTGTGCCCCCACTTTACCTATATAAATGCAATGATATTTGGAATGGTTTGGAGGCAGACATGGTATAAAAAAAAACATCCATTTGTTTAAACTATCCTTACATGTGCTAGGCAGTGGCTGGGTAGATTTTTCACGTCAATTTTCATCTATATCTACAATAAAACTACAATAGCAATAATTTTTGTTTTAAATAATTAGTTGAGTTTCATTCTTCTGTGTTATGGATTAATAACCAAAGTTGGCAAGCATTCTATTTCCTCAAAGCAAAATGAAGAATATAAAGTACACATTGAACACTGTCTTGTCTCCTGTACGGTAAGTTAACCCAATCTAAACAAACCATGACATCACACGCCACTGAAAGGATCTCATTAAACAGTATAAAAGTAATAATGAAGACATGACAGCACAACAACTAGGTAACACACACACACACATACATACACACCTGCAGTGGTGAGAACGCAGGCTTCTTTGACCACATCAGTTGATGCTTCCTTCACAACCTCTCGTCTCATGCAGCTCATCTTGAATCCATACACGTCATCCCAGAATGCTATCAGCTTCTTGTGTGATGCTGGAGGAAGGAAAGCAAGGGTCAAGGACTTCATTGTGGTAGATCTAAATGAAGCAAGTCATGACTGGTTTAGCTGAAGCAAAGTAAATATAGTGGGAGTAGATAAAACAAGGTAAGGTGGTTGAAGGAAGGACAATAGAGAAGATAGGATGATTTGATCTGGATGGAGTAAGGGTAGGGTAGAGTAACCTAGATGGAGTAAATAAAGTAAGAGAGGTTAAATAAATAGTAACTGTGAAGATAGACAGGAGGAGGATAGGATACAATAGGGCAGAGAGAGCTAAGTGAGAAAGTAAGAAGGTCATCATATAGGTAAAAAGTGAAGTAAGGTAAATAAAAAAAAATAAAAAAAAAATAATACATACCCAGATCTTCAATGCCTAGGAGATGGAGGGAGCATCGATTGGGCATAAGAACACCACCAGGTAAAAGATGGTGGTCACGGGCATACAGCACCGAGTCCAACATGCCTTCAAACAGCAGGAAGTAACCCATCCACTCGGACACAATGCAATGGTACTTGGTGGGGAGATGTAGGTCTTCGAGTCTTCCCTTGCAGAACGTTACAGCCTTCTCCATCTTGTTCTCCCTGAAGGAAATGATTAAAGTGTCTATAAGGGATGATGGTGTGTGTGTGTGTGTGTGTGTGTGTGTGTGTGTGTGTGTGTGTGTGTGTGTGTGTGTGTGTGTGTGTGTGTATATTTTGTACATTCTTAGTAAGCAAACTGCTGGAATTATCACATTTTTCTTATCACATTTTATTTTAGTTTTTTGTTATATTTATTATTATTATCATCATTATCATCATCATACTTCTTCGTTTCTATGACCTCTTCGTCTGAAAGAACTCTCACCACACCTTACAATATCCATGGCTTGGTATATCACATCAGACATGTCCACTGCTGTCACTGTGGCCCCTGCCTTGGCACTGAAGAGGGATAGGATGCCAGTGCCACACCCCAAGTCCAGCACCTTTTTCCCCTTCAGCATCTCAGAGTTTCCAAGGATTGCATCACGATAAGCCTCGGTTCTAACTCGATCCTGTTGAAGATGTTTGATTTATTTATCTAACCATTCAAAGGAGAGTCGAGTGAAGAAAGTGTATGATGGAAATAAAAGTCTTTTCATCTATCTATCTATCTAAATACCAAGCTGTTATCCCGCTAAAAGGAGGTAGGTAGTCAAGACAAGGCACACATACACAAACACACATACACTCTCTCACTCGGTCCAAATGCATTACGTACTCCATACATGCTCCTCAGACATCTCATCACAATTCAATTACATTTCATCTCTTCTCTGCTTCTGCCATTACAAAAAATAAATAATAAATAAATAATGAAACACTCAACAGATTGGAAAAATTACACCACACTGAAGGTTTGAAATCTTGACACCTACACTACAACTTTTCTTTTGATAACATTCTTTGTATTGCAGTTTTTGTCCTCTATCACAGGCTTTATCTCTTGCAACCCCACACCTCATTGCCAAACCAGTCACACACACACACACACACACACACACACACACACCCACACCCACACCCACACACACACACACACACACACAAACATACATACACATACTACAACTAGGTAAATACACCTCCACCCATACATCACTCACTGAAAGCATCTCGTGGTGGATGTCAAAGTGGGCGTAGGAGCTGAAATAACCTTCATCCTCCTCTGGCCTTCTGTCTGCTACAGTGTGCTGCCATCCATCCTGTTTCTGTAGGAAGAACAAATGATGTAACTGTGTGTGTGTGAAAAATGTCTACCTCATCTAAAACTTTTTGTGTGGAGAGGGAGAAAGATACTACCTAGCTGAAAGAATGTACTCCTTGTCTCATTTACTGCACAAACTTCTTGCTATGCTGTGCTCTAGCAGGCATGATAAAGTACATTAAGAGTATAGTAGTTATAAAAAGTCAGCCGTCAAAACATACCTTCTCATCAGCAAGACAAGCTGCTGCCTGAAGGAGCCGTTGCAGCACCTCCCTCTGTCTTAACACGATGCGCTTCAGTTCATCTCTGGTTGCATCGTCACAGCTCTTTCCCATGTCTTCCTCCAACTCATCCTGCCTCCCTGGAAGTCCCTCCACGTCTGCAACATGGCCAAGGAAGGATGAGGGATGTGTCAAAGGTTGTAAGGTAAAAGATGTAAAAAAAAAAAGGTATATCTTAAGTGAAATATGAATAATGGGAATAGATGACGAGAAAAAGATGTATGGAAGATGTAAAGACAGCTACTACTACTGAAGCTACTACCACCACCACCACCACATCCATCCCCTTCCTCCATCCCATCCCATACTTACCAAACGTGAGAAGGAGATCATCTTTCAACACAGGAGTGAGGTGTGTTGTATCATCCCAGGGAGTGCCTTTAAGCGTCCAAAGTTCTTCAGGGGAGTGTTGCTTGGCTCTCACATAATTAATAAGCTTAATGTACCCAACTTGGTCCAGCCCAGCACGACACACAAACAAAACGAGGTCAAAGCCATGAGAGTCTAGCATGTGAGCTATTAGAACAGTGCTGTTTTTCTCCGTTGTATCACAGAACAAGCAAGCAGCACATCCTTTCTCATCCTCTTCCTCCTCTTCCACCTCCAGCCACTCAGCGTCATTGTCATCATCTGAGGAGTCTGATTCAACCACCTGGATTGCAGATGGATTGCAGGTGGTGGATGGAGGTGTGGAGTGAGGGTGAGGGTGAGGGGCACGTGTTGGCTGAGGTGCAGGTGTGGGAGGATGGACAGGTGTGGTGTCATCTTCCAGTGGTGGCATTTCTTCACTGTCTGACATTTTCTTCCCTGAGATGCGGAGTTCTGTAGAAAAGAAATAGCAATAAGTACAAGAATAAACTCAATTATAAAAAAAAATCATATATCTAGAAGGTGCTCAGGGTGTTGTTTTTTTCTTCTCATTCTATAGCAGTGGTTATGAACTTGTTTGAACCCACAGACCACCAGTCCAATTATAAACATATCGTGGACCATTTCATTTTTTGAGTAACGATAAATAAAGGCAAAGCAAAGGCAACAAACATACATTTTGATTTGGGTATTATTTTACATCTTCACCTGAATGCTCTAGAGAATTCAGAGTTGTGTTTTTACATGATCAGATACATTCAGAGAAGGTTTTCTTAATTACATTTGCTTCGGAAATTCCTAGTTTGTGAGATATTCAATGTTTTTTATGAGACCTTCTCTTCGGAAATAAAGTAAAGTTTAGTTTGATTTGAACAAGGTTCTGTTATTTGTCAATGTAGGTTAAGGTTTGGTTAATTTAGGTTTTGTTATGTTATGTTGATTTAGAAGATATCAAATATTTTCGATGACCAACAATAAGGAGTTGGGCGAGGTGAAGACGCCATTTTTTTCTTAGCCACACGCCAGTTGTATTTGTAATTCGTCTTCCTCAACCAAGAACCCCGCATTCCCACATGTCCCCAAGCTTGTTGGGGGTGATAAGGATATCTTATTATGTATGCATTTGCGACGGAAATGAATATCAAAATCATTCGAACTGGATCAAAATCTATAAGAAAATGTTATTTATATCCTGGTGCATTCTGGTGAAGATGTAAAATTTTACCCTAACGAGTAATTCGCCGATAACGGACACAGCAAAATAACAAGGACGTTAAATGATATAGATGAGAATAATGTGAGTGTACACAGTTAATAAGGAACAGAGAACACACATACCTATACTTCACCAACCCTCATTACTAATCCCCTCAAAAGTGTTACAGAGGACATATAATAAACAATAATCCTTAAAAATAGTTCGTTATACCTCTATGAAAAGCCATAATTAATGAATTTAGAAATAGATATAGACACCGCACCTGACATCTTCTTACCTTAGTGGAACATGTGCTTCTGTTTACAACTTCACATCTGTCTGTCTAAGTCTTGATCTTGATGTCACAGAAGACTTTTAACAGGAAATCTATATTCTTTAATAAAATATACATAAGAAATGAAAAAATAACTGAAATAAAGAATAATCTACATATATGGAAGTTAATGCTTACTCGTAGCAAACCATATTTCTCCTTGAACTCTTTCACCCATTTCACATCCCATGGCAGTCAGTCAGAACTACACACATCATTTCCATTATATCGCTGTCATACTTCTCACATTCCAGTACCAAGTCACATCAAATATTAGTCAGAACTATAATTTATATACGCATAATTTCCATCACATTGCTGTTATACTTATCACATTCCAGTATCACTGTAAATATATCTTGTCAGTCAGAAATACACACATCATTTCCATCCTACATATGTCTGTCTACATATGTACTGTCCTCTCTTGATAAATAAATATACAAAATGAAATTCTTCGTAGCTAGGAGCTCCATGGATGAAAAAAAAATAATTGAGACAGAGGGAAGCTTAATGAACTATAAATCACAGTTCCTCAGTCCTCACAGACTCTAGATCAGTCGGGTGGAATATTTTGTTTCATACATTAAATAACTAACTTATTTACATATACATTGATCAAGTTTTTTTCAAGTATAAGTATAAAGTAATTTGAGAGTTGGTTAGTCAGTAAATCCTCTCTGACTGACTGGCATTAGTGACTGACTGACTGACATTAACGACTGACTGACTGGCATTACTGACTGACTGACTGACTGACATTAGCGACTGACTGACTGACATTACTTACTGACTGACATTAGTGACCGACTGACCGTCAGCTTCACTGTAAACATTGAGCCGCGTGTACGGGACTGACAAGCTGACGGGTTGACAGCTGACGATTACCACACCTTCCTTCCCCTCCCCTCACCTCTGTAGCAGCCGCAGGAAGCTGGAAAGGAATATTTAGGTAGGAATTATGTAAGATAAATACACTTCATGAAGCTTGGGGCCGAAAAGAAACTGTGAGCTGCGTAAGTGGAAGGAAATACTGTAGGTAGAAGGAAGGAAGGAAGGAATTATTATATCCCATTGTCGTAAATGTATCTACGTTATAAGAAAGAGTAAATATGAAATAGGGTAAACTTTTACATTACATCAGAATGCACCTGGATATAAATAATACACGTTTCGTATAGATTTTGATCCATTTCGAATGATTTTGAGTCATGAACGTCACAAATGCATATATTGTAAGATATCGTCATCACCCCAACAAGCCTGGGGACCTGTGGGAATGGTGGATATTTGGTGGGGCGGGGCAAGACGAAATACAAGGATTTACGCAAAGAGAACATTTGATATCTTGTAGATAAATCTGCATAATTACGGACCCCCGGACCACCCCTCCCTAACCTAAACTGTACAAACGTAACAACCTCTTAGTGGGTGGAATAAACCCCCTAGAACTTCCCAACCTGACCTAACCTAACCTAAACTGTACACACGTAATAACCTCTTAGTTGGGGGTACAAGCCCCCAGACCCCCAAACTGACCTAATCTAAATAGAACTCACGTAATAACCTCTTAGAGCGAGGAAAAGCCCCCGCCCAATCTCACCTAACCTATATTGCCAACCTCCGATTACTCATCATAGAAAACATTGAATATGTATCTCAAAAACTATGAATTTGCGACGGAAATGTAATTAGGAAAACAACCTTAGAATTGATCATATAATGCAAAAATATAACTAAATTCCCTAGAGCATTCTGGTGAAGATGCAAAATAATACCAGAAAAACTATCTTCCCATTACAAGAATTGAGGCGAGTCACGTATAGTGTAATATAGGATAAAGGACAATTATAGATGATTTTGCTTCCATTGTGGAGCATAATGCAACACCATTCTATAACTTAATCCCTAATGTTTGCCCATCAGCACACCCTGGACACATGTGGATCAATGATGATGAAGGGCCAAATATATGCAGTTGTTTCGGGACTTTTAGCAGCAATGGCAAGTCTGTGTGGGAAATATGCCATGGCCAGCACAGAAGCCCAAGACCTTTGTGAAGCAGCTCTACTAACACTGTATGGGGAAGAGGAAGTCACAAATGCAAATCAGATCAATACTATATGTGATCAGGTATGTATGTTGGAGTGGTTGTAATGCTCTCTCTCTCTCTCTCTAAATTCATGTAATGCAGTGGTTGTAATAGTACTTCAATACCACTCACACTACCATTCTCAAACTCCTGTGCTTGACATTGCATAATAAAAAGAAGAATTGTTATAAGTATGAGATGTTACTAATTCTGGTTTATCATTCTACTAATTGTGGTTTATCATTGTACTCATGGTTGTGTTTCCAGTATACTATAGTGCTGAGGGTGGTGTTCTTTGTGGTGATGGTGGGTGTGAACTGTGTCATGTGGACCACCTTTACCAAGGCTCTCAGGTTCTCTTCCACTTCCCTCGAGGCCACCATCACCAACACTGCTGCCAACTTCTTCTTCACAGTAAGAATTTTGTGTCTGCAGTACTGTATTGTATGGCTTTTATTCACAATACTAGTTGGATTTACTGTAAGCATATTTTTTGATTAAGCAATATTCTAACTTTATTTTGAATCTACTGGCTTTTAATCTATTTTCTAAGTATATTTTTTGTATAGAAAGGAATATACATGTTTTTTTTTGTGTGTGTGTGCTTAAATGGATTGCTTTAAAGTGTATGTACTCAACTATGATCATAAAGGAGTGAGTATACAGCTATGTACTTACTCTCCTTTTCCGTTTCAGGCAATCTTGGGGCAGGTCTTGTTTGGAGAGATCGTTACAATCTTATGGTGGATGGGTACAGTGTTAATATTGTGTGGACTGCTATTAATGCATCATGCCAGCAATGTTCCTCCCCGCAAGCCTGGAACAAGACCAAAAATGCACTAGAAGACTTCACACACAGACCATAACCTAATAATACAAGGGAGTAGGTAAGGTAATTTTAAGTGAGGTTGAAAATCTGTTAATATAATGTGCTGCCCCCTTAAACCCTTAATTATTGACATAGCCTATAATCCGTGACAGGCTTTATGACTTAACTTGTTTCACCACTGATGTATAGTTAGTTAGCAGGGGAACAGGGGAAGGGGTTGGATCTAATATGATGTGGCAGGGGTAAAATTAGTACATTTTTTATGCTGTGAGACTGACTCTCACTCACTCAATGTGGTACTGGGATCATTCTTTTTTTTAATCATATTTTTTTTATTTGTTTATTTAATTTAATATAAGGCAAAGAAAGATGTTAAGGAATGCATGTGGATGTATGTATGTATGTTTGTAGACACCTTATCTTGGCTATCTTCCCCTAATGATGATGTAAGCTGGGTATGTTGATAGATTTATTTATTTTCTAGGTTTTTCTACATAGTTACAAGTACTTACACTCTTTTATTTAATTAAATAATGCTTTAAGTCTCTCTGAGGCCTTGATGCATTTATGTCAATCTTGCAATTAAAATGAAATGCAGTAATATTTATAAATGAATATGGTTGCAAATCCTCTTGAACAATATGTTGTCACAAAGTTAAAAGTCTCTCGTCAGTAAGATTATGCTATTCAAGACTTTTTTTAAGACTATGAATATTTCAGTCAAAACAAATAAGTGAATATTCCTTTGTAGAGTGTGGACTTATAAGGATGCGGGTATTCAAAGCATGGCCATTATAGTTCTCCAAGAGTCTGTGTGGACACTTAATTATGTTATAGATACATGAATTGCAGTGATTCCTTATGAGTGATATAATGCCAGGGACCATTATTTCTTAGTAAAGCTACAATATACTATAGACTTGCATGGGGTGATTGCCGGGCTGGTGTTGGAGGGTGGGCGAGGCGACGCGCCCCTCGGCGTGTGCCCCCAATGATTGATTGATACTAGAGTACAATTGAATCCTGGACCAAAAAGCAAGATCAGATTAATATTTTCTACTGTTGTTGATCTGTTAATGATGGCTTTGTTACTTCTACGTTAAGACTGGTTGAGTTTGTTTGGCCACAAGATTATTATATGTAAAATCACTTATTGTAGAGTGAGAATTGGGAATGAAAACAAAAAGAATGGCAAAAATCAGAATATTTTCTGTCATGTCACCTGGAAATGAAAATAATGTAAAGGAAAATAGATATCAACAGTGGGTCTCCACAAAATAATTCTCCAGAAATGAAGTTAAATTTATTGATTGAACTTGGATCATAGTGATAAAGTTGGGACACACGCTGTAGCTGCATGTAACTGCAGGCACTCATCTGCCGTCACATTGGCCTTTGAGCCTGTGGTGGAAATTAATCTGTTACCCGGGACACAGGGCCACTGTGACCTCCAAGTTTCCACAGTTTACCTTCCCCAGGTTTCCCTAGGTACCCATTTATCGACCAACCCATTTGGGAAGATGTACAGCTGGGTGAGCTGTGTGCTGACTGCCTTCGTCCGAGATCGAACTCGGGCCAGCGGATTCGTAGTCAGACGTGCTAACCAACTGCATCACTGAGGTGCAATATAGTGCATCAACATAAATCTTTCATTGGAAACCAGTGCCTCCTTGTTTCTGCTCCAAGTCAGAAACTACAACTAGAATTATATTATTTAATTAAATTGAATTATTTAAATTAATACATAAACGTTGCTGTTACTGTGTTATGGTTATTAAAGTGGATCCCTTTATGAGTTTTTGTACCTTGGCTCAGCTCTGGGGCAGAGTATGTGGTGACCAGCCCAGCCTACCTACCACTTCAGGCTGGGTCATTGCATTCATATCTAGGGACACCTGGGAAAGATAATGGCTAACCAAGATAACCTATTTGACCTTGTATCTCTGGTTAAGTAGTGTACCCGCCACAGGTTCCAATGCTCATGATTCAGATTTGCGCGCTGTGGTGAAGCACAACCTAGTATGTCCCCCAACTATGTTATTGGCAAACTGTACAGAATAGATTTAATGTAAGTAATACTCGCAGCGAGACGTTATCATCTGATCCTGCTTTTTTTTTACTAGCTATCAAAAGTCTTCATAATCATTTGTAAGTTATTTTTCATAAATATTCAGATTTTTTTTTTTTATACAAGGTGTTTTGTGATTTTTTTTATAAGTTCAAGGAATGAAAAATCACATTCTAAGCCAGTTAAACAAAGTTTCATATGCATACGTATACTACTAGTGATTTGTAAGTTTTAGGGACATTTAATTTTGACACACATGGTTGATGCACAATTGCCAAGAGTAATTTGTATAAATAGAAAGAAAAAAATAGGTTTGTAACGATTCATACCATCATTTAATTTTAGTCTGTCTGATTAGGAGATATGATGTCTGTTCCCATAATAATTCTATACGTCAGAAAATATGAAATAACGTGTAAATAAACCTACTATATCGATACAAATAAACCATAATTGTTGTATCTCCATCCTGCTTACTGTCACCCACTAATACACTCAGAAAGCCTTCGTTGTAGTGCGTATACCAGATAGCTCTCTACCCGAATTATGGTGAAGGACATCTATCAGTAATCTAAATCTAACATCACTTTATAACCTCTTAACTATAATGGTAAATGCAATGTATACGAACCAGAAGTGATATGCTGACCTTAGTGAAAGGAAGGTTGGGTGACTAATTTAGATCAGTAATTTCTCCATACATATATACCTGGTACCTGGAGCATCACTTAATAGTTTGGTCTCATTAGATGCTCTCTCTCTCCCTTGAAGAATAGTAGTACGAAAACAATGTGATGAGTGTGTGAGCGTGTGTGTGTGTGTGTGTGTGTGTGTGTGTGTGTGTGTGTGTGTGTGTGTGTGTAATCACTCACTGTACAGTCTGCTGCTGGTCTCTCTTGAGACAGCCAGCCGTCCCCCTATGGAAAGAGCTCAGAGCTCATATTGACCAATCTTTGGGTTAGACCGAGACTACTCACACACAACACACCGGGTCAACGAGGTCACAACTCCTTGATTTACATCCCGTACCTACTCACTGCTAGGTGAACAGGGGCTACACTTGAAAGGAGACACTGTGTATGTGTGTGTGTGTGTGTGTGTGTGTGTGTGTGTGTGTGTGTGTGTGTGTCATTTAACAATGCAAGTGTGATTAAATTGCTCACTTTTTATATATTTGTTTTTTAGCATATATAAAATCTGGTCACAAAAATTAAGTTTAGTGAGGTGTTTGTATATCTGATGTCCGGTTAAACGAGATTCTTCTGTCTGTACTACAATTTGATCTTGTTAATATCTGAGACATGCACTACTATACTATACTATACCCCCTGTGCAGTATAACTTGTATTTTGTATTGGATTTGTTAGGATGTATAATAAAGTAATCTGTGTTTTGCTTGGTGAGTGCAGGAGTTATACTTACATGTGTTAATACAGTTTGTGGATCTCAGTTACGATAAATGGTTTTTGATGTTCTTGTGAAGCATGAAGCATATCAAAAGATAAACTAAGCTATGAAAGAATGTTTTGAGTCTGACTAAAGACACAACTAGACCATTGACGGGCTGTAGATAGCCCGTGTGTCTCCTAGATGAGGACACGATAGACAACCAACCAACTAGACCATACATACATATAGTGAAAACTTGGAAGTGTAATGTTTAAGTCTTTTATCAGAGGCACATGTGTTGTACAATATGGGGGCCTCAAGAGTTCCATGTTTGCTTTTATACTGGAAAACTGGCACAGAAATACTGAGTCGCAGAACGTGTATTATGTCTATGTTCAAATATCTGCTTATTCTGGCATTATAAGTTAATCAGACTTTTTTTATGTGTGTATGTGGAAGGATGGGGTGCGCTACCTTTGAATGAATGAAAGTGATGACGTGGAACTCATGAAAATGTATGTAGATGTTGAAAAATGGGATATTTTGGGTTCAGCGAAGAATGAGTGAATTGGTAATGTGTGGTGCAGATCTCAAGAGGCCCCTGTGTTTTATACTCTTACTGAAGCTTGAGTGTGTATTGCCTTGCTTCCTCAGCAGAATCAGTGCAACTTACTTGTGCTGATGTCCTACCTTTCTTATATCATTCAGTATCTTTTAATCACACTAGTTTGTTGCAACCGGATAAAAAAAAGAACAAGGATTTACTGGTCTTGCTTATTCTTGTGAATTATAACTTAACTATACAAAGAAATTTCTTTCTGGAAAATTTATTATGTATGCATTGATATGCAAATTTTGTTCATATTTTAATTTATGAAAACCATGACATTTTTTTTTCCAAATTTCCCCCAATGTAGTATACAAAATTAGATACATGTAAAGTATATTTTTATTACCTTTTTAATGCAGAAACCATGTTAAAACAATAAATAGATGTAGGATTTAGTACTGTAGTAGGTATTGTAGAAATGTTTTGTACAGATGAGTGCTGTTGCTGTGCCACAGGTGATGCTGTGGTGTTTAGATCGATATATTGTTAATTAAGTAACACCTGTCTATGTATCCTCCTTCATTGAGTTAAAAATAATGTGAAAATTCATACATTTTTGTATTTTCATCACATAATAAGGAATATTGCATTGCTATAGTACTCTGATAAATATATTTTTTATTCAGGTTTTACTGTATGCATGCTTATCATCAAAATCAAATCATGTTTTCAAAATACATATATTAATTGAATAACATTTACGTAAGTTATTTTCCTGTGGTCTTATTACAAATATAAAACAGAACCTAACATTATTATAGTCATCTTTGACTCCTCACTTCTATGGAAGCGTGTGGAAAGTGTGTGTGTGTGTGTGTGTGTGTGTGTGTGTGTGTGTGTGTGTGTGTGTGTGTGCAGAAAGGAATTGATAGAAAGGAAGTAGATAAAGCAATAGACAAACTTAAAGTGAAGTAAAGCTGCATGTGTGGATGTAATAACTGCAGAAATATTAAACAATGGATGAGAGACATGGTGGAATAGAAGTGTGTGATATGTGACTTTGCATGAAGACAAGTAGCCTACGACCAGATGAATGGAAGAAGGCAATTATTGTGTCCCTGCTTAAAGGTAAAGGTAGTAAAGGTGAGTGTAATAATTGTAGAGGGATAAGTTTGCTACTATGTACTAGTACTACTACTACTAGTACTACTACTACTACTACTACTACTACGACTACTACCATTACAACCAAGGATTATATAATCCTTGATTACAACCAACTAGTGTTGCTAATAAGATTAATGATAGTAATACTACTACTAATAATAATAATGGTATTTATAATAATGATAATACAATAATAATAGTAATGATAATAATGATATTATTAATAACAGTAATCAATGATAACAAGTTATAATGATAATTATTATTATCAATAATGATGATTACGTATATAATCATTATTACTTATTATTATCAGTGAATAATAGTGTGATTTCCATAATCTATATCTAACACACTAGATCAAATCACAGTTTTCCTGGTAATACAATTACAAAACATTGAATTGTAACTTATAATAAACCCTATTAGGCCGCGGCTCCATGTGGCTGTAGTGTATTAGCGAGGCACGGGGGAGAGAACCATTATATTCACAACCTGTCACTGTCAGTACAAGAGTTGTTCGTTGTCAGCGGACTAATGACTCCCTTTGATGCGAGGAACATTAACTTATACGAACACAACCAAAATGTTACAGTCTATGCATATACAGTAGAATGCTCGCTGTGTAAAACTACAATATCGGTGAGATGTCATATACTGGATTAATGTATAAATCATTACGACGTTTGAGTGACAGTAATTGTATTCTTGCATGAACAATTAATATGGTGCCGTGCGTGAGGCGAGTCTAGTCTTATATTAAAACTAACAGGATGCTGCTGCTGTCAGTTGGAGTCTTTTCCTTAATTCTTCTAAGTAGCGACTAACATCAACCTATTCGGTCACTTCATCATGTCAACTATAAACCTTCCTTCCCTTGTCTGGTTTATAATTCAGAAATACAGAAAGAATGCGGAAATACAGTTGTCTTGGATGAGATGAACAAAATAATGGATACAGGAAACACATTGACAATATTCAAACCACACCCAATATTTTCGTCGGAAGTGAAAGTCCCACCAAGGCAAGGCAAGGTAAAGGTGGCCCACTAGTTTAGACCCACAGAGGGAAGGAATTAAGACCCATCGAGGTTCACTTACGACCGGAGGCTATAAAAAATAGAGTATGTGTAATGTTTCTGGCCATTTTAAGCTGCCAGCCTGAACACCCGCCCCCTCCACCCCCCCATCTCTCGCCACACCCTAAAAAGCTACACGTGCAGTATGGAACACATTTATATTTCCTGCACATGATATATACAGTGTAATCTATCCAATGGCTATCAGTTCATATTACCGGAAAATGTTAATAAATACAATCTTGACAAGGAATATTCCTCTATGTAGTTATATTAGCTCTATCTTATACCTGTTGTTTTGAAATAATGTAAATAATACCGTTTTGAAAGGAGGAAGAGGATTATTAAGTCTCTATCGGTGTATCTGAAACAAGCGGTACATTCGTGCACTAAACTATACCTGTTGATCTATCTTACTATTTTTGATTCATTATCCAGTCGTTCCCTTGATTTTTCTAATACTTCCGTATAGTCCACGGTAGGTTATGTATAGTTAATCCTTTCTGGTCTAGTGTAGTGTATAAAATTTTTTCTCTCTAAATATCTGAAGAGTTCCCGATTTCGTCAACTATGAACCTGTTTAGGTGCTTAAAAGTAGCTTCCTTCCTCTTCCTCGTCGATAACAGGGTGGAGTGTTACTTGCCGCAGGGGACTGAACACGGAAGGGTCAACGAACGATCTGTCTCCCTCCCTTATTAAGGGACCATTTTTGAGATACTACACTATCCTTCCGCTTCCTCCT
This sequence comes from Metacarcinus magister, assembly GCA_029783475.1. Taxonomy (NCBI): domain Eukaryota; kingdom Metazoa; phylum Arthropoda; class Malacostraca; order Decapoda; family Cancridae; genus Metacarcinus; species Metacarcinus magister. The sequence continues at coordinate 11,492,620 of JAPQNM010000018.1, forward strand.
ACTTCCCGTCCTACTCTTGTTCCTATGTGTCTTCCCTTCCTACTCCTATTTTTTTTTTTATATTGACTTACATTTTCCGTAATCGCAGTAAGGCAGTAATAGTAATACGAGTGTGATCCTGTATGTTGTTTCAAGTTCATCAAGGGAAATTTGATCCAATTGTCTTTTTTTACTTATGGAACTTGTCTCTCTCTCTCTCTCTCTCTCTCTCTCTCTCTCTCTCTCTCTCTCTCTCTCTCTCTCTCTCTCTCTCTCTCTTTGGTGTCAGAGGGTGAAATCCAGTTCAACTTCTCAGTTTCACAAATCTGATAAAAAAAAGAGTTATATATGAAAGGTCAGCTTCTTTATATTTTTATCTATGAGTTATTACTTCCACCTGAGTTAATTGATACGATGCTTCTCTTCACCCATACACCACCGACCACTATTATAGTCTTGCCTCGCCTCTATCCTTACCTTACCCCAAGGATGCTTAGGGTAAACTATAGCTTCTTTGCCTTGCCGAGTCCTTAAATTTACCCACCTTGTTCCCTTTCTTCTTTCCTGTGACCCAATTCCTACGCCTTTCCTCTTTCTACTGTTTTCCTTTTTCCTATTCACTGTCCCCATTTTTTTTCCCTATTCATACACCTGCTGCGTTTATACTCTTTACCTATTCTGCTCTGTTACGACTTTTAATTTAAGACGCCTTATTGGAAGTCAAAGTCTAAGTCACCATGAAAGTAGAACACATGTGACTACATACTCTTTAACCACCATCCACCTATCCCACAACCACCACCTCACTACCTTCAGTATCTAACCAGGTCACTAATAAGCACTACTCACAAGGTCACTACCATCCACCCGTTTCACCACACACACACACACACACACACACACACACACACACACACACTCTCTCTCTCTCTCTCTCTCTCTCTTTGAAACATTGAACATTTGCTGACAGTCGTCAATCAGACATAATTTACGAACCACTAACCAGCCATTAGCCACCACCACCGCCACCACCACCACCTGTCTTTCCATCCCTCCCCCGACCACCAATACCACCATCACCACCACAAACACCACCAGTCTTACTAGCGTCCTTCCTTCAGATCTTATGACAGAAGGTTCAGTCAGTGATAAAACTGAAGCATAATGTCGCACACACACACACACACACACACACGTGCGTTCTGGTGTTCCTGTTTTTCAAGGTCATCAATTCCAAACTGTTGACTTGCTGGACGTAATATAAGTAAGCTACGCAAAATTACCCCACTTCCTCACTTATCCTTTCCACATTTCGCTTCCTCGTCAGAGATCCGCACCTGCAGGAAATAAACCACACAGGAAAAGCAAAGTGAAATCACTGAAACCTGACGAATGACCAAGAGATAGGCAGGCAGATACAAGGTTATATATTGGTTACAATCGCACAATGTTACCTTACATAGGATAATGCCTATCATCGATAAAAATCCAATTAACTCTTTGAATTGTAGAAGTATAAATTTATCCTGTTACACCAAGGAGAAACAAGAACTGCTACGAGGAGATGGTAAGGAGACTCTTCTACCTGCTCTCACCACTTAGATCCCGGCCACACGAGCATACAATGTCTGCAGACAAGCGAGACATTTGTTCGGTGACGGACTCACCATCTCTGTCTGCAGGCACACCAGCAAAGTGTTCGAGACGCAGTTTGAGCAAATACAAGAGACACTCTCACTGTATGTGGCCAGTTGAATGACGGCGTTGCCAGACAGACGTTAAGGGAATCTCCATCCTGTATTTCCTTCCTTCCTTCCTCCCTTCCACAACGCTGCCTCATTCACATTGATGGTGGGGGGAGAGGGAAACGTACCCTCCACCCCTCTAAAAAAAAGATTACGCTAGAAAATGAATAAACATACACGCACACACGCATAAAAAAAACAAAAAAACATTCAGATAACACGGACTATTATCGCAATAAAGATAATAAGAATTCGCTGATGTTCAACGTATTCCACGCACCAGAACGAAAGAACAGCCAAGGTGAGTCACGACCAAACGCTCATTTTTAATTAAGAAGAACTAGCATATATATGTATTATTATTATTATATGTATAAATAAGGTGAGCACTGTTATATATATATTGTGGTGTCTGGCATCTATGAAGACTTGGCAACCGTGACCCACCTTGCCCCCGCCCCGCTCTGCGGGGCGGGGGCAGGCATCAGTAGGTCATCCATCTTTAGAGAGGTCAAGGTCGTTATTTCGTGGTCTCCTCTGTCCAGCTGTATTACCTGAAAACTATTCATTAACATCACCCCGCTGCTCCTTCCTTCTACAAGTGGAGGGATTTTAGGCTGGACAGACAGAGAGGTACTAACAAAGAAAATCAAGACGCCAACCTTATTTACTATATACTATTATACTCATCCAATGGACTTCACTCCACTTCACGTCCCCTCCACGCCACTCCACATCCACCCAAATTCCACTTTCGTATTTTATTTTGATTTTTCTATTAATTTATTATTGTTAAAACAAAATTTTCTAGTATTTTAACGGTGAGTTTTATTTAACTTTTTTCATGTGTTCAGTGACCTATTTTGATCTCCACCTCCTCCCTCACGCTGCCATTTTGAAAATTGATCCGTGCTTTTTGAAAACTCCCCCACCCCTTCCGTGTGATCGAGAATTTTGATCTTGTTCCGAGTAACCATTTTGGGACGAATTTTTTTTTTTCTTTTTACCAACAGTGCTCTACCACCAAGACCCCATTCAACCCCACACAGTGTTATGTGAGTAGCCTTAAACATCCCAACAAACATTCTATTCCATTCTATTTTGTGTGTTTCTAATGATTTTATGGCGAGCTTTGTTTATTTATTAATGTGTGTTCCACCTACACATTATAGTTTATCATCTTTTTCTTGCCACAGCTCCCTACATGTATATGTATATGTATATGTATATATATATATATATATATATATATATATATATATATATATATATATTTCTTTATTTCTTTATTCATTTATAGTAATATAGGTGTGACAATGTAATGATTATGGCAACAACGGTACTGGTAACAAACTTGTTCATTGACTATTATAAGCACGAGGAACAGGACGCGGGCATTGGACAAGAAAATAAACAAATAAGAGGAAGCAGAGGAAGAGGATGAGGAAGAGGAAGGAGGAAATTGATGCCAAAAATCACTCAAACGAGTAGGAGGGGCTACACTAGTGACGTGGAGGCACTCACCTTGGAAGGAGACGAGGGTGCAGAGGGAGCCACAGCCACCACCACTACCTTAGTTCACCACCAGACACCTCCCGCGCCTGGCCAACGCTGTCCCTCCTGCCCTGCTGCCAACACCACCACGTGCTCTGCTCTGCTCCTCATGCCACTCACTCCCTTGATACCAAACCTTGCACGCTGCCTGCCACCGACACTGTAAACAAAGGATAGACTGCTTCACTCAACTGCTTCATTGTCTCCTATGTCTCTGAAACATACACGTAGTCAATGCACTTGTACAGTACATACGTGAGAAAAGAAAGCTCAAACGTTCCGCTTAAATTTACTTAAGTGTATTGTACAAGGCTAAAGAAAAAAGAAAATATTAGTGATTTATTCGCCTTTCATTGAGCCAAATGATAAGTTGTTAGTTTTTTTTTTTATTAATTTATTTAGTTTGAACATCTATCTGCCTGCGAGTGACACACATTTAAGAAATAACTTCACGCCGCTCCCGCCACATCACATCCGTTTGTGTGTTAAGTTAGGAAATACCGGACCTTTCTGGAGTAAAGTAATGAGGTTATGAGTGAAAGGACATCTCGTCATGCGGACGTCCTCTTACATCCGAAAAGTGAGTGAATAACCAACACAACACAAATATGCGGAAATAGACCGTCCTCCCTCCCTCCCCCACAAGACCCTATAATTCAAGCTCGAATCTACCCCCCTTGAATATTAAGTAACCTTCCCCAACTGTGCTCCGGGGAAGAGAGTGGCGGAAAATCTGTAATAAGACGTTTGAAACCCAGTGAACGTTTGGTCAACCTTCGCTCAAGGTCATTGATTGCCTTCACCCTTTACACACACTATATTACCTTACTTCGTGCAGACATATACACTCCCCATCTTATACCTGTTATTATCTCTCTCTCTCTCTCTCTCTCTCTCTCTCTCTCCTCTCTCTCTCTCTCTCTCTCTCTCTCTCTCTCTCTCTCTCTCTCTCTCTCTCTCTCTCTCTCTCTCTCCAGTGAATAAGCAATTTTTACTCGATTAGTGAGCTTCAAAAGTGTAAGTGGAGCAATCTCTCTCTCTCTCTCTCTCTCTCTCTCTCTCTCTCTCTCTCTCTCTCTCTCTCTCTCTCTCTCTCTCTCTCTCTCTCTCTCTCTCTCTCTCTCTCTTAAATATAGACAAGCAGGCAAGCAAAAGCAACAGCGAGCGAGTGAGTGAGTAAGTGAGTGAGTAAGTGAGTGAGTAAGTGAGTAGCGCTGTGTCGAAGGCAGAGGCAGCGAGAGATAAGCTACATAATTCGTCTCCTTCCAACGCCCTCCTCGTAGGTTTCCTGCTGTGAGAGACAAAGATGAGGTGAGTCGCCTTCATGTTTGTTGAATGAATTAGTAACCTTATCTGCCTATCTACTTACCATCCATCCATCCATCCGTTAACAGTGATAAGAACAACATGCTATCATATATATGTATAATTCACTGTCTCTTGTTTATTTGGTTATCGTATTCAACTCTTTTCAATTATCGTTTTTTTTTGTGCGTATGTTTTGTAAAATGTTTGTATGTGTACGCATTTGGATAGTGTTTTATTTTTGTCTGTCTCTCTCTCTCTCTCTCTCTCTCTCTCTCTCTCTCTCTCTCTCTCTCTCTCTCTCTCTCTCTCTCTCTCTCTCTCTCTCTCATTGGTTAAATTTGGGAATTAAGTTTATAATGTTACGCGTTTTTTCTCTCACATTCATCGTTGCCAACTTTTTTCTATTATGCAGAAGGAATATCATGTTGTTATTGTTTATTTATATATTTATTTGATTCCTTATATATACACAATACATCACATACTTTTTCATGGTAAAGGAGAAGCATATTGTATAATTATATATTTATTTATTTATCATCTGTAAAAAAAAAAAATATATATTGAGGAAAGCTTATATTGTCTTAACCTGTCTTTTTCTATCTATTTATATACACTTTATTCTTGCATTTAACTACAATTCATAAATATCTACACCTTTTTAATTTTTTTTATTTAATTCTCTATTTCCTTTCTTTCACACACCTACCATTTTCTTTCCTTATTACTACAAGTTCGTGCTAACAGCTTTATGTTTCCCGACTCTACCTACCCAAGGCCGTCTAGAACACCAGCAGGAGGCCTAAGCACCTTCACAGTCACGCATTGGTGTTGTAGGCCTTCATCTAGCTTCCCTTAACATCCTGTAACAGTGACGTAAGATAAAGACTCTTAACAGTTACGAGACAACGGAAAGGAACGAGGAACAGTGTTGGTGGTCGTGACGCATCTGTCTCTCTGACCTTCACTGGCTGGACATGACCTGGAATGTGTCTAGGGAGAACACCTGATGAAAGAGACAGAGACAGAGACACAGAGACACAGAGAAAAGAAAGACCACTGACCGGCATTGATAGGATGCGTCTTCTCTGTATCATTTTTTTGCAGCTGAATTCAATCAATAGTACAAGCTGCTGCTGGCTACTGCTACGATTACTTCCTTCCACATGTTCGTTCGTTCAGTCTCTGTTTATTTCGTTTCCCTCAAGTCAGAGAATGTTTCAGTACAGTACATTTGGCTCGGCTTATCAATATTAGAGACAAGACGTATTTGTTTGTATTATTGCTACAACAGTGTCAACGTTTGCTTGGCTGGATCTGTCTGTTCCTTCCTTGCCTGTTCTAATGAAGTGACTCGGTAGGAATAGATTATTATTAGTATTATTATATTTCAGTATACCTGTGTATCATTCTATCTATAAATAGTAGTTATAATCCTCTGTATTAGAAGCCGCGAGAGAGAGAAAGTTGATACATCCCTGCACCTGGCCTAGTCTTAATCCCAGGAGATGGCGACCCTTCCAATTATCGGATTAACAGGTTCATGTTTTCTCAAAACTCCCTAGAGTCCTATATCACCTTTCCCGCAGGTGTTCACGAACTGTGGATATCACTCCTTATCCTTCATCCCTCGACCCAGTCAAAGCTCTCTGTCACTCATCAGTTCACGGCAAGCAGTCAGTCTGGATAGAGGTCCTTCATCCCTCTATCCAGGCTGCTATCAGATCAAAATCAGATCACCTTCAGACTCTGGCGAGATCAGTCATTCGGTCCTCTCAGTCACGATTTCAACTCAAACCTCTCTCGGCTACATCATAACAATCAATCGGTATAAACAAATCAAGATCTCAAGAATTATCAACATTGTCTTACCAATTCCTTGCCTGGATTAGAGGAAACGAATCATCAAATCGATTCTAAAATACTGTTGTCAAGCGGTGGGATGATGTCCTTCTAAGCGACAAAAGAATCCAAGTTTTCACAGATCAAAAGCTCGCCTTCACCGCCCATCGCCACCCATCACCGCGTGCCATCACCGCACGCCCACCCGTCACAGAGCGCCATCATCGCGTGCCCACCTCGCCCCTGGCATTCCTCGTCTGCGTCTCTGAAATTACGACCCTTCGTCGCCCCTTCTGCAGTAGTCTCCGCTCAAGTGAGTCTACCGGAGTGAGTATCATTGCCTGTTCCTGTCCGTCTCGACGTCGACATAATCAAATCATCACGGATCATCGGGAACCCTCTCTCCCTCAAAATGCATCGTCTACTTCAAGTAACCAGTCCGTGTGGAGGCCCCTCATTCCTCCACTCGGGGCTGTATCCTCTTCAGGCAGTCAGCAAGTGGAAGTACTTTCCCCCTGCCTCCTCATCAGTCTCTTCAGGCAGTCAGCAAGTGGAAGTACTTTCCCCCTGCCTCCTCATCAGTCTCTTCAGGCAGTCAGCAAGTGGAAGTACTTTCCCCCTGCCTCCTCATCAGTCTCTTCAGGCAGTCAGCAAGTGGAAGTACTTTCCCCCTGCCTCCTCATCAGTCTCTTCAGGCAGTCAGCAAGTGGAAGTCCTCTCCCCCTGCCTCCTCATCAAGTGAGTTCAAATCAAGCTAGCTAGAGTAGAAGCAGTCATTCAGTACCTCTACTCGTGTTGCCTTCAGGGAGCCAGCTCAAGTGGGACACTCATCTTCCACTCCAGCTGATTCCTCCACAATATCGTGTGGATCACTACTCAAATCATCACGGATCATCATCACCCTCTCCCTCCTTGGCTGAACGTGTCATCTCTCAGACACCTTTCCTCAACGGACGTGATCCCTAATATATCTGCAGCCTCCACATCAAGTACATCTTCACGAAATTAGGTATTTCTTAATTATCATTCCCAGGGAAGCGCTGTCATCCGCTCCGATTTCTATGTACCTTCTACTTCAAAATTCGTGTGAATAGATCTTGCTATTCAGCTGTATCACGTATTCATCGTATCAATTCAAATTCGTGTAAATTGCTCATATCATATTTCTGTGTCGTTTTCTACATGTATATATATGTATGTTTCCTGTGTCGTTTTCTATATATATATTCTGTATATTCATATTCAATTCTATGTACTCGTATTCATGTGTTGTTTGTTGCATTGTATAATTCCAAACAACTTCATTTTCAACATTCCCCCTCTGTCTTTTCTTAACATACGAGGACGTATGTTTCCAAGGGGAGAAGCATTGTATCATTCTATCTATAAATAGTAGTTATAATCCTCTGTATTAGAAGCCGCGAGAGAGAGAAAGTTGATACATCCCTGCACCTGGCCTAGTCTTAATCCCAGGAGATGGCGACCCTTCCAATTATCGGATTAACAGGTTCATGTTTTCTCAAAACTCCCTAGAGTCCTATATCACCTTTCCCGCAGGTGTTCACGAACTGTGGATATCACTCCTTATCCTTCATCCCTCGACCCAGTCAAAGCTCTCTGTCACTCATCAGTTCACGGCAAGCAGTCAGTCTGGATAGAGGTCCTTCATCCCTCTATCCAGGCTGCTATCAGATCAAAATCAGATCACCTTCAGACTCTGGCGAGATCAGTCATTCGGTCCTCTCAGTCACGACTTCAACTCAAACCTCTCTCGGCTACATCATAACAATCAATCGGTATAAACAAATCAAGATCTCAAGAATTATCAACATTGTCTTACCAATTCCTTGCCTGGATTAGAGGAAACGAATCATCAAATCGATTCTAAAATACCTGTTTCACTCGCAGCGAAAATTTTCAGTTTTGTAATTATTGTTTTTTTGTAGTGGAGAAAAAAGAAAAACACATTGGCCGGACATGTCATGCGCTGAACATAATAGATAATATATAATAGAAGATAGAGATGATTGGACTTAGATGGTGCTGCTGCTGCTGCTGATGCTGATGATGATGATAATAACAATAATAATAATGATGGTTAGCTTTGGTATTCTTAACTCACAATGGTAGGTAGGTAGCACTAGCATATGATAATAGTAGTAATAGGAATACTACTAATTCAACATCAGGATAAAATAAATGATCCTGTATGTTTTTATTAATATTATTTAATTAATTAATCCTATTCCCTTAATCAACACTCGTCCACAACACAACGTCAGATAAACAAACAAAAACAAACACCAAACAAGGGAGATACAACAAAAAAAAGTGTCTATACCAAATATTTTCACACAACTATAACGCAAATTTTCCTAACTCTTCATACTTCCTTTATAATAATCATCCATATTTCGTATAATCCATCACCTCATTCCTTTAATTTAACTTCCTCTATACATAGGTCAAGCAGGCAGCAGGCGGCGAGAAGCATGTGTGGGAGAACGGGCGGTCTTTTGGCGGTCAGTTTTCTTGTGGCCGTAGTTGCAGCGGCGGCAGCTCAAGCGGGAGTGAACGCGGGGACAGAGGACGCCGACTCCCCGCCGCTTCCCAGCCTGAAACGGAGCAAGCGGTTCCTTCACCCTCACGCCCAGCTCACCACGGTATGTTCTTCTTCCGCTCTTGAAGTCTGCCTGCCTTCCTTCCTTATTTGTACTGTGTTGCCGTGGTCCAGAGGTGGTGTGTGTGGGTAGCCTTCCGTGTGTGGTTTGTGAAGGGTGTTGGGGGAAAGTAATTAAGATTTTTTTTCTCTCTCTCTATCTATAAATCTATCTGTGTGTGTGTGTGTGTGTGTGTGTGTGTGTGTGTGTGTGTGTGTGTGTGTGTGTGCGTGTGCGTGTGCGTGTGCGTGTGCGTGTGCGTGTGCGTGTGTGTGTGTGTGAGCTTGATTTGTGAAAGAAAAGGGAGATAGATTTACCATCCAAGTCACCGTAGCCGATGATACTCTTAATAAACAGTTAGATCGAGAAGGAAGGTATATACAGTATATAGGCTACATTACGTATCCAACCAACGGATGTATAGTAAATAACAGTACTATAGACAAAAGTGTAGGTAATGATAGTAAGAGGAAAGTAGTTTGCATAACCTCTACAGGCTGGCGGTCAGTGGTTGTCCTTCGCCGTTGTGTGTGTGTGTGTGTGTGTGCGTGTGTGTGCGGTGTTAACCATGGGTTGCCTAGGAGAGTTGCCGGAGATACCTATTTTGTTGACATTATGAAGGAGAAAATGCGAGACAAAACCCTGAACCTGTCACTATTATCTGATGCGTGAAGATAAATAGCCAGCCGGACGTGTGAGTGTGTAAGATGTGGAGGTTGAGAGAGTCACCGTCAAGGGGAAATATTTAAGATGCTGGGAGACCGAGACAAGGAAGAGCTAGTAGAGGGCATCACTGTAGGGTGTCTAGAGGGGAAGGAAGGAAGGAAGGAGAGGTCAACGAATGAATAATTAGACCAGATCATGTTTTTATTTGAGTTAGTCATCCTGAGGCGGCATTGTCGAGGACGTGGGACCGGGGTGGAGCGCGGAGGATGGCTTCAAGGTCATATCCATACGAGGGTGGATGGCAGGGTGGTCTTCCTTCCTGGACCTCCTCAGGCGTTCCCATATACACTTAAGAGTGCCGGAAGCGTTACAAGTCAAGGATCACAAGGGCACCGTAATGGCTCCTCCGCTGTGTTCAAATATTTGTTATTTTTTCAAGTAAAGAATAGAGGATAAGACCGTTTACTTTGTGACGTTCAAATTCTTGCACTATTCTTTGAGGTCACTATTATAGGCTTGTCGGGGAGACCTTGCTGTGGTTGTTTGATTCACACTCCACAGTCACCACGAGGATTTCCGCACCGCCTCGCCCATCGCAATGTTTACCAAGATTGTGGAATGTTTTCACCTTCCGCGTCGGGTGGTGATGCGTGGTAATGAGTGTTTCTTTCGGCACAACAGAGGAGTATGATTGACACGCACCGGCCTCATCCATCCCTTTTAAGTAGTACTCGCTGCACCGTGTCGCATGATAAACCAAATAATATAATGACACTAGGTTGAGGTTTTGATACATAGAAAAGTGCATCATTTTCACACACAGGCGAAATGGTTTACAGTTTATGTATTGAGTAGAGAACATTAAGGTGATAAATAGGCTACACGTACTGGAAACCGATCTGGTGAAGACCTAGATTATCTGAGCCGTGAGATGATGTTCTACTGTTCTAGATTTTATGATATTTAGCTTCTGTCTCTAACACTCTCACTCCCTTTGGGCTTACTTGACCTTGTCTTCACTTTCTCCAGCCGCAGCTAATACGGGCCCGCGGTTACCCAGCGGAGGTGCATCAAGTGGTCACAGAAGACGGCTACATTCTAGAGATCCACCGAATACCTCACGGAAGACACGATGGCCCCTCCCCCGCCCCCTCCCCTGTCCCTTCACCTGCCTACGCGCCCCACAACAACCAAGGTAAAAAGTTTGCCCACGCGGCTCCTGCCCCCAACATCCTCTCTGGCCACTCTCTCCCCTTCCGTGGTCATGGTGGCCCCGGACAAGGGATCCCGAACGCTGACCCGAAGGACAGACACTTCAACTCGACCAAACTGGCCGGTGGTGATGTAGGGTAAGCCATTAAGTCACTCTTTGATCCTTCAGGAAGCTAAATGATCTCATATATATATATATATATATATATATATATATATATATATATATATATATAAGTGTAATGCAATATCATACAGTGGTGATGCATTATTTTGGTGACGGAAACCGGTTCTTAGTCCTCATGATGTATTGATCAATATCATTGTGTCGTTCAGACGGAGTGGGAGGCGCGTCGTGTTTTTGTTCCACGGCATCGTGTGTTCCAGCGCGGACTACGTAATGAACGACCACGACCAAGCCCTGGGTGAGTGCTGCCACGGAGGGACAGGGAACTATTACTAGCAACAACTTGTATGCTTGCATATGTATGTGTGTGTGTTTATACGTATATAATATGAAAATGCTATCTACCTACCTGCCTTCCTACCACTTTATCTCTTCACTTTCCTGCTCATCTCACCCTCCACACTGTTTACCTGCCTATACCTGATCATTGGCGATCACCATTATCTGATTACTTTGAGGAGGAGGGGGGGGGTAACTTCTGAAACTAACTAGTATTTATTTAGGCAAACGAGTGAATGAAACGTCGAGGAAGTGAGCCAATGCAGTTGTTTGTACACACACTTTATTAGAGTAGTTATACTAAACATAATACCTCAACATACAAAGTGCATACACCTCTGTCAACATTCTTCCACATGTTGTCAATTTTATGGCTGAGTATTCCCTTCACTAATAAAACACTAGTGAAGGGATGATTCCATACAACATCCCCTTCAACCTCTCCCTCAAGGTCTACCTCCATGTACTGTATCTGACCACTTAAGTTGTACATACATCTCTACTTCCTTATCTACCTTTCTATCTACTTCTCACACTTCATGGAGGATGATAGATAGGTACACCAGTCTACTTATCCATGCAATCCATCCATGCAGGTATACATAATACATACACAGTAAACACGTACGGTATATGTACATCCATACAGATTTACGAACAGGAAGACAGTATACAAACAGAGAGACAGGTGTTAAGTAATCGTCTATCTATCTCTCATCAGTCCCATTCTTGTCTTGCCATTATATTCGCGTGTCACCCAAGGATCTTAAAAAATACACCTAACCTAACCTAACCTAACCTAACCTAACCTAACCTAACCTAACCTAACCTAACCTAACACGCTTACTAAGTCTAAAATAAGTCACTAAATAAATATATAGCTCAATGGATATACTATAAAAAAACAACATAATAATAGTGCCCCGCCCAACGTCTTGCCCTACTCTGCCCCGCCCTGCCCCGCCCCGCCCCGCCCCGCCCCGCCCCTTACCTTCCCTTCCCTTCCCTTCCTCCCCGCGCAGGCTTCATCATGGCCGACGCAGGTTATGATGTCTGGCTCGGCAACATCAGAGGAAACTTCTACGGGCGACGCCACGTTACCCTGTCACCCGAGGAGGAGAAATTCTGGGACTTCAGGTGAGGTGGAAAATAAGTCACACACACACACACACACACACACACACACACACACACACACACACACACACACACACACACACACACACACACATGACGTCACTTGATATAGAAATCCGAGAAACTAGAGAACATGACAAAAGTTATCTGTTGGAGTAATAAATATTTTTTCTATATTTTTTCTACCATCTTCATAATTTTTTTTTGTTTTAATCTAATCTATATTTGGTTTATTTGGGTTTTGCAGTTGGAGTGAGGTTGCCCGCTACGACATCCCGGCTATGTTAGGTTACGTCAAGCATAACAGTGGTGCAGCGCAGGTTAGCTACGTTGGACACTCGATGGGCGCTTCCCTGCTCTTCGTCAGCCTTCACTACTTCCCTAACATGAACACCTGGGTACGTATACTAGAGTCTTCCTTCACTTCTTTTCTTGAACACCATCAGTTAGGCAGGAGATGTTAATTCCATATTAGTACATTCACTGCATATACTTCTCCGTGTGTGTCTGTGTGGCTGTGTTATATTCTGTTCCGGGTACAGTACAGACTCATTTGAATTGTGTGTGTGTGTGTGTGTGTGTGTGTGTGTGTGTGTGTGTGTGTGTGTGTGTGTGTGTGTGTGTGAATGTTTTTTTTCTTTTCTTCTTCAGTATTTCCTTTCGACTTAATCATTATCCATCAGCCCTTCATACTGATTATTATTGGGATGTTCGTTCGTGTGTGTGTGTGAGTTTGATTTGTTGCTTATTATTATCATTGCATTTTTCTCTCTCTCTCTCTCTCTCTCTCTCTCTCTCTCTCTCTCTCTCTCTCTCTCTCTCTCTCTCTCTCTCTCTCTCTCTCTCTCTCTCTCTCTCCACACACATACAGACCCACCTACAGCTTCCTCATCATGATTCACCATCTTCAATTATTACCACTATTTTGTTTTCACCTTCCCAGCTGCACGGTGTGGCATCCCTCGCTCCGGCAGCCTACATGCATAACAAGGAGGGCCCTCTGCGTCACCTTGCACCTTTCATTGACGGAATAGACGTGAGTAGAAGTAGTAGTAGTAGTAGTAGTAGTAGTAGTAGTAGTAGTAGTAGTAGTAGTAATAGTAATAGTAATAGTATAGTAATAGTAGTAGTAGTAGTAGTAGTAGTAGTAGTAGTAGTAGTAGTAGAGTAGAAGTAGTGGCAGCGGAGGGAGAAACTGAGGTTAAACTATTAAAAAGTTACAAAAAAGGAAAGAGAAAATATTAAAAATAGAAGGACGCAGGAGGTAAAACTTTAATATATATATATAAATAAATATATTAATTGACACCATGATAGTAAGAACCCATAAAGTCAAATTGAAAATCTAAGGTCAAACTGACTGTGATCTTGAGATTTTAAAGTTCAGAGTTGGTTCAGATTAAGAGAAGGACGAGGGAGGGAGATCACTTACTGGCTAGGGTGGGGATGGAGGGGTGGGGAAGGGTGAAGGGGCAAGGTAAGGCAAGGCAAGGCTAGGCTGGGTGGGGATGGGTAAGGTTAGGTAGGGAGGGCGGGGCAGGGTGAGGGGAGGGGGGGCGAGAGGCAGGGTGAGGTGAAGTGAGGTGAGAGTGTTGCAAAGTAGTAGACTCCAGAAAAGTGGAAAGGACTCGGTAAATTTCTTTTTTTTTCTTACCCAATGTTCGTATTTCATAAACGAAGGTGATTTTGGGGTATTGTTATTATTCCAGTTGTGTTTCTAGTTTCCTTCCTTGCATTCCTTTAATTTATTTCCGGGTTCGATTCAAAACCTTCGATCGAGAAGTCTGTGGAAAAAAAATACAAAAAAACATTATTTATTAACTCGAACTAGAATGGTACGTGTTTATTCCTTTCTCTCTCTCTCTCTCTCTCTCTCTCTCTCTCTCTCTCTCTCTCTCTCTCTCTCTCTCTCTCTCTCTCTCTCTCTCTCTCTCTCTCTCTCTCTCTCTCTCTCTCTCTTTATATATCTATATCACCTACTATCATACAATTACTTTATCTTAATAGAGAACCCTTATTAGGCCACCTTAAGAAGAAGTAAATTAATGATCTAGCATCTCTCTCTCTCTCTCTCTCTCTCTCTCTCTCTCTCTCTCTCTCTCTCTCTCTCTCTCTCTCTCTCTCTCTCTCTCTCTCTCTCTCTCTCTCTCTCTCTCTCTCTCATTATAGACAGGTTCTTAATAAGTCAAGTAGATATTTTTTCTAACTTTTGCTGCAAACCTTGACCTGATCGCATTCATGTTTATAAATAAAATGAAGTAATTTAAAACCTATCAGCCTCACTTCACAGCATCACCAGCCTTCTTTCTTTACTTAGTCACTTACTATTTACTCAATTCAAGACAGGTAGCGGCCTCTATGAGTGTGCTGAAAGTAAAACAGTTTCCCCCGTTATAGTGTGCCGGCTGGAGGGGGAAAAAAAATAGAAGAAATTGCGTCTCATGCTAACAAAACGGTCACGTCAAGTCAGTTCAGGTGTTAAACATGTTCTTGATCTCCCATTCCCGTATTCGTCCAAATATAGCACGAAAGAGAAAACGGAGAAGGTAGGTAGATAGGAAAGACCA
>JAPQNM010000018.1:11517755-11522755 GCA_029783475.1 Metacarcinus magister
TACGACCTTGATAATAATTGGCTGGCGCATCAATCTTATAAATATTTGTGCTGTACGTGCCTTGGCGCCGTATCTACATGAGGGAGGAAGTGTGTGTCAGAATCGTAGTAATGAAAATGAACTGGAATTTTTAACATTTCACTCCTTTCTTTGTAATATCTGAACCAACACATATATTATGTGATTCACTCCTATGGCTGTCATATGTCCTGCTACTGAAGCTGCTTTCTTTAACCAATACTAAACTTAACATCTCCTCCTATATTTCTATTGTTCTCTCTCATCCTATATAGTTTAGTTTCATTACCGAAGTGTCTTGGTATACTACTAGAGTGGGACAAAAAACAGGATAAACGAGACTAATCCAGAGTTTGTAATTGAAATAGATGAAGGAGTTATCATATTAGTTAACTCTTGCTTTAATATACCGGAGAAAATAGGGAATGAATGTGAGTTTTAGACCCTCTCGTATAGCGGAAATCCAGGACGCGAGAGGCAGACCAGTAGTTAATAAGTTCCAAAGAGTTGTTGTAGTGGTGTGGAGGAAACAACAGCAAGGAGACGATGCAATGGTTATAAGTCACGTAATGGACGGTGACGGTGGTTATATAGGTGTGTGTGGCGGGTGATGGGCGGTCAGTCGCTCAGGAACAGAAGGAGAAAGGTTAGTGTATGTGTGTGTAAGTGTGTGTGTGTGTGTGTGTGTGTGTGTGTGTGTGTGTGTGTGTGTGTGTGTGTGTGTGTGTGTGTGTGTGTGTGTGTGTGTGTGTGTGTGTGTGTGTGTGTGTGTGTGTGTGTGTGTGTGTGTGTGTGTGTGTGTGTGTGTGTGTATGTGTTCCTTTATGCTTGAAGTCTATCTCCTTATAAGAATCATACACTTTACATACATAAGATGAACTTTAGTGGTATATGCAATCAACTAATATACGACAAACGCCACAACTATTCATCCCCTTACAATGGAACAAAGAATGATAAATAACAACTCGTCCTATAACTTACACTTAATCAACCTTGCTAAAATAAAAAAGGGAAGAAAAAAAAGAATTATACAGCAAGTGTAATAATGATTCCACTAACTTAAACATTCCTTCTCAACCATCTCACTTTAATCAACACGCAACCTGGAAGAGATACTAACATTACCGAGCTTCCTTCACCGAGCATAACCTTCAGTTCCAAGATGCGGAGTGATGTTGTTGCCGGGTTGTGTGTGGCGCTGGTGGTGTGCGCGAGCCTTCCCCAGACGTGTGAGGCGAATGAAAAGGATATGGTGGCGTTGTTAGCAGTAAAGCTCATGAAGTAAGTATGACCCACGACTAGAAACTGAGAGACAATAATGTTTCGAAAAATCAAGTTATCGGAGTACTATGTATATATACAAGATATGTTTTTGTTTACTTGTGTAAATGCTAAAAAACTATGTACTTACTTTACATATACTTTGAATAACGTAATTGTCCAAAGACTTAATATATAAACTTTGAATATGCTTGATATCAATGAAATAATAAGTTTGAATTTTTTTTAGTAGATGTATATAAATATTTGTTTTAGATTTGTACTTCATCTTATCCTAACTCTTATGTCAATATTTCTTCTTCCTCCTCCTCCTCCTCCTCCTCCTCCTCCTCCTCCTTCTCCTCCTCCTCCTCCTCCTTCTCCCAGGCTGTTTAAGGATGACAAAGTGAATCTCTTCGGCCACAACTGTAAATTCCGCGGCAATGCTCTCTTCAAACAGTACCATGAGGGGAAGTTTTCCTGTCCAGGGTGGGCGACCTTCTCCGGGATATGTGAGTCATGGTGGCGAGGATTCAATTAAAATTTCAGTCATGCCGGCAATTTGTTTTTTCTGTTAATTGAGTTAAGTTTCTTAAATATTTTTACTAAATTTTTGTTCTCTCTCTTTCTCTCTTTTAAGTCTAGAGTAATAAGACTAATTAATAATATAAGTCTTATCTCATTAAGTTCTATTATATAACTTTAAAGATATCATCAGTAATTTTCGTATTAAAGTATCATTCTTTAAGTAATATTAACAACTTGCATCAAACAAACTACGGTAAACTTTTACAACAGTTTGTCTTCTTAAATCACCATCAACAAGTAGTTCTTCATAAGCTTCTGTGTTGGCCGCATGTATGTAATCTTTCTGTTCTTATGCTGCAGCGAAGGCAAAGAGCAAGTCAGGAGCCAGGACGGAGGCTGCCAAGGACTTCTTAAGGCAAGCTTACCAAAAGGAGCTTTATACGTCAAAGGAAGCGACTATCTGGTTGAAGAGCTAAGGAAGAAGAAGAAGAGGAACGAGAGGAGGAGGAACAGCAAGTCGAGGAGGAGGAACAGCAAGTCGAGGAGGAGGAGGAGAAGGAGGAGGAGAGGAACGACGGAGATAATGGCGGTGATGGCGGCGTCGGTAAAAAAAAAAGCAACACCAACCTCGACTTACTCTTCCGGAAAATGTACAGATGATTATTAAAGAACAGATATATGATTAAAAACAAGTCTATGCTGTGTTGATAAAACAAGGAAGGAAACATTATTATTCAAGTAAAAATTAAGTTTGCGAGGAATGTGTAGATTTCCGTTCTTTTGTCTGTCACCTTCGTTAATGCACATTCTTCCTTTCCTTCTTCCTTCCTCCTTTCCGCCTCTTAATTAACCTATCCAACTTTCCTCCTTCCTGTCTTCACCTTCCTTCCTTCCTTCCTTCCTCCCAACTGTATGTTTCAAATAGAGTTTTATAAAAATTTTCGAACAGAGTAACAAACCCTTGTGTTACATGTTTGAAGAAAAAAATGTAAGCCAGCGACAAGGTCATTTGAATAGAGTAACACCTATTGAAGCCTCACGGATTGGAAGAAGCATTTGTATTTTCTCTAAAAATTTCATAATCATGCATAATGTTGCTTAAGTGGTAAATATTCTAATGAGTGACAGATAATTCATCTAATATTTTTGTGATCAATGAATGCATTACGAATATGAAAACAAAATAAAAATAATACTCAGATAAACAGAAATTGTGGATATAAAAAAAAAGTAATTTTATAATATTTATTTACTTCAGTGATCATTATACACGTAAGTAAGGTTTGGCATTTAATATCACGCATAATAAATTATTAAGAGTTAATCATTGCAATTACGTTTACGATCTCTAAGTTATAATCCGAGAATAAAAGCTTTGAAAACAAAGTAGAGAGGCAATGCGCTATAAGCTATGTTAAAATAGTACAGTATGATTTCCCTTGACTGTTCTTTTATTACTTATTTCAAGATTAACCATAAGAGAAGCTTCAAACTTTCTGTTTTACTCTTTTTTCTTCAAACTTTCTAACACACTTATTACATAGCTACAAACAGAATCATAAGAAACTCAAGATGAAATTCAGGTCATCTTGCTTATCAGATTCATTATGCTGCCTCACTAACCTCTGTGTCCTCACATAACACACATTGAATCGAATATACATAACTAAGTCGATCATGGTCTTCTTCTTAATCACTGCTGTCTCACATGAAAGTCTGTCTGGTCGTGACGCTTAGATATATTATACTCGTCTTTGTTTGATTAATATGATTAATACGATTTCATAAATGTATTTATTTCTATGGTTTCGTATAGTTTATGTGAGTAAAAAAAGATGGATAGGTCTTCTTAATGCATTTTTTCTTCTACATTATTGACTTGTATTCGTTTATCATTAAGTTTGTTAGTTACTTAGATGTCTGATTATTTTTTATTATTTTTTCTTTATTTCGGCGAGAAGAAAATTTGCCTACTTTTTCTAATTGACTGACTGAAACAATGGTCACGTTTTTGTCACAGTTCCGGAGACGTATTTTGCGATTCATTTGCTATGTGACTTTGATGGGAATTTCTTGGGAAAAACGTATGACACTCAGCCAGGGAACTACCGCCATTAACACACACACACACACACACCCATTCACACACACACACATAAACATACCCCCCCCCCACACACACACACATTCCCCCGTCACACATACACACTTATCCTCGTATACATGACTCAGAACTTTCCTAGGTTGCTACCATTACCAAACATTCCCAAACATTACCCGGGAACTCCACTCGCCTCGCTCAGCTGACCCGCACTAGTGACACCGTGCAACAAGGGCCTACTAAGATAAATCAGACAACAGCACCAATGGAATTCCAAGGAGGTTCTGTTACGTAATAGGAGGACGAGAGTGAGTATATAGATGCGTGAGTGTGTTGGTGGTCAGTCAGTCAGTCAGAAGCTGAGATACCAGTAGAAGGTTAGTGTGTGTGTGTGTGTGTGTGTGTGTGTGTGTGTGTGTGTGTGTGTGTGTGTGTGTGTGTGTGTGTGTGTGTGTGTGTGTGTGTGTGTGTGTGTGTGTGTGTGTGTGTGTGTGTGTGTGTGTGTGTGTGTGTGTGTGTGTGTGTGTGTGTGTGTTTCTCTTTTACTTACTTAACAGCCTCTCTTTATAACCTTAGAAGAATCAAAAGCTATTCGTCTAATATCTTCATTTTCTTTTCAGTTCAACTTCTTTCTGTCTGTCTCTAAACTCTCCTACGTTTTTCATGCTTGTCTTCCATATTTCGCTGTCTTCTATAGCTGTCTTCGAGAATCATAGTCTGTTTTCCTCTACCTAATTTTCTTTCCGTGTAAGAAATGCAACTAACAAGAAAAAACAAAAAACGTAAAAGTAGATGCCCATTTAATAATTAATGTTATGAATACTGAAGGGCAAGACAGAAAATATACAGTCATTCATAATCTACCTTCAAATTAACCCTTTATACAAACACCATTGACAACCAACAACTATTCTTTCAATAAACATTTTCATCCAAATAACATAACAAGCGTCTCTGTTTTTTATTTTCTTCAGGAACATCGACAGCAGTAAGCACGGCATCACCTGACCTGGCGAGCTTCTCTCCCTACGAGTATAACCTTCCCTCTCCTGTGCCTAGCTAGAGACTCCTGGTGCAAGATGAGGACCAG
>JAPQNM010000018.1:11527755-11530255 GCA_029783475.1 Metacarcinus magister
AGAGAGAGAGAGAGAGAGAGAGAGAGAGAGAGAGAGAGAGAGAGAGATAAACATACACAACTGGCTGAACTAAACATTTTGAAGGTCATCACACCCTCTTAAAACAAGTGACTGTAACCGATACTTACAGAATTTTTTTTTAATAGTATCAATATATTCTCTCTCTCTCTCTCTCTCTCTCTCTCTCTCTCTCTCTCTCTCTCTCTCTCTCTCTCTTTCGCTAAACATGCTAATATTTTACTACTACTATGATGCTATACAACTCAAGGTAAACGGTAGAGATGACAAACTTTGATAAACGTTTCTCCTCCCTTCCTTCCTCCTTCGTCCCTCTTTTCACTCTCCTTCCCTCCTCCTTCCTCCCTCCTCCTTCCTTCCCTTAAGTAGTAATATGCTAACAGGTGAATAATATAATATACTTCACTTCACTTCACTTCACTTCTTTTAAATCAGTTTACATCTATTAATTAATTAGTTTTACCCTCCTTCCTTCCTTCCTTCTTTCCGTCATTCCTTCCTTCACAGTATCTCACTTCATCCTCTTTGCATCTCGTATATCTTATTGCAAACGTAGCCGTGACAGTGACAATGAAAGTTAATGGCAGTGACAATGAGATAGAGTGACAATGCAATGAGCACGTGTCCTTTTATTATTTTTGTCTCTCTATGGAAAGATGAGTGGCATTTATGTGTATGTGTGCCCGCGTGTGTGTGTGTGTGTGTGTATGTGTGTATGTGTGTTTTTTTTTGAGTCATGATGCAGCTAAAAATGGGAAAGAATGTAATACTTATTAACAGTATGCTTGTAAAAAAGGAAAAAAAAAAAAAATTACGCACAAATATTGTAAGTGTATTATGAAAAGCGTGTAAATAGTGTTAGAAAAAAAAGAAGAAAAAAATCATGACTCAGCAAGTGTGTGTGTGTGTGTGTGTGTGTGTGTGTGTGTGTGTGTGTTCGTTTGTTTGTTTGCTTGTTTGTCTTCTTCGCCTTATGAGGAAAAAGATCGTACGCGGCAGTGATGTAATGGAATAAAAGAAGAAGAAAAGAAGCGAAAAAAAGAAGCAAGAGAGGAAGTAAAAATAAATAAGCATTCTTCTTTTCGATCATCCTTCTTTTATCATTATTATTATTATTATTATTATCACCATTATTATCATTATTATTACCATCATCATCATCATCACTATCATCAACAACAACACCACCACCACAACACAAAATAAAAACAAAGAAAAATAGATAACACGATTCTTTTAGTAAACATTTTTTTCTTAACCCATCGAGATATCTAACCTTAAGGGAAATTTACTACCCTGTTTCTGTCTCGTTCGTCCTACCTGGGAATACCAATAATATAATACCACACCCACACACCTCCAGAACGCTGCCGACTCCCAGGGTGAAACGGAAACACGGACACATTCATTCCTTAAAGAGATACACGGAAACGAGAAAACTGCTTCCAGGTTTGACGAAGAAGGCATTGAAGAAGAAAAGGAATTGAAGAAGGAAGAGGAGAAAGTGTGTGTGTGTGTGTGTGTGTGTGTGTGTGTGTGTGTGTGTGTGTGTGTGTGTGTGTGTGTGTGTGTGTGTGTGTGTGTGTGTGTGTGTGTGTGTGTGTGTGTGTGTCGTCAAGGTAAGTGACTGTTGGGAAATCATAAGTTGTTGATGAACGTGAAAACCCAAATTATGAAGTTTCACCGGAAGCGATAAAAGAGATAAGTGTTCCGTCTGTTTACAATATATAGTCCATAAGAATGAGAGAGAGAGAGAGAGAGAGAGAGAGAGAGAGAGAGAGAGAGAGAGAGAGAGAGAGAGAGAGAGAGAGAGAGAGAGAGAGAGAGAGAGAGAGAGAGAGAGAGTTTTGTCTGAATAATTATATATTTATCTATTTCTCCCATCGAGTTTAATCCTATTCATTGGGATCACTAAACACTTCTCGATGCTAACCTAACCTAACCTAACCTAACCTAACCTAAGCTAACCAATCTGTGGGATAGTTTATGAGCAAGAAGAAGGCAAGTATCTGCAAATAAAGAGAGAGTGTTGCTACAGACAGACAGACAGACAGACAGGCTTGTAGTGAAATCATTGTGGCCACGGTGGAGAAGAGGAAAAAAGAGACAGAAAATTTAGCGTATTTGCAGTTTTATTGTGCGAAAACAGGTTTGTGAATCCCTTAAATGGATGCTGAAATCATCTTATCTGTGGTCTTATTTTTTTTCCATCAATCATAGTTTGTTTTTGCGTCAAATATTAATCTTGACCGTGGTATTTCAGAGGAACAACAAGAACAAGAACAAGAACAAGGACAAGGAGAACAAGAACAGCAAGAAGAAGAAGAAGAAACAGAAGAAGAACAACAACAATACTATTCCTTATCCTGTTAGTCTGGGATCTCAAAATCAGTTGTTTATTACGTTCTATAATAATATCCCCTCCTTCCTTCCTTCCCTCCCTCCCTCCCTCTTTCCCTTCCTCCCTTCACCTACGGGAGTA
>JAPQNM010000018.1:11535255-11537755 GCA_029783475.1 Metacarcinus magister
TTTCTTTCTCTCATTCCCATGCTTCATTTTTTTTCATCTATCTCCTCTTTCTTCACTTTATTATTTAATTTCTCTTTTATCCTTCTCTTTATTTTGCCTTTTTCTTTCCTGCTTTCTTTTCATTTTCTTATCTTCATTAATCTCTGTATATTCTTTTTTTTCTTCTTCTATTACTGTTATTTCTAGTCTAAGTATTAGTAAAAGTATTAGTATTAGTATAAGTATTAGTATTAGTATTAGTATTAGTATTAGTATTAGTATTAGTAGTAGTATTAGTATTAGTATTAGTATTAGTATTAGTATTAGTATTAGTATTAGTAGTAGTATTAGTATTAGTATTAGTATTAGTATTAGTATTAGTATTAGTATTAGTATTAGTAGTAGTATTAGTATTGGTAGCTGTTGTTGTATTACTCATCAATTCAACACATACATAAAGAGAGGAGAGCTTACATTAATGGACCCATGCATAAACAAACAGTAGATAAAGAGAGAGAGAGAGAGAGAGAGAGAGAGAGAGAGAGAGAGAGAGAGAGAGAGAGAGAGAGAGAGAGAGAGAGAGAGAGAGAGAGAGAGAGAGAGAGAGAGAGAGAGAGAGAGAGAGAGAGAGAGAGAGAGAGAGAGAGAGAGAGAGATGAATAAATAATACGTAAAGGAGAAATAACATCCATTGAAAAATAACAACAAAATTATAACTTATGAAAAGCAGCAGAGGCACGTAAAATCAGAGTTTGGATTAGAGTTAAAAATGTATGTATAATTATATATTCCAAAAGTTTTGAAGCGAGGAAATGAGAGAGAGAGAGAGAGAGAGAGAGAGAGAGAGAGAGAGAGAGAGAGAGAGAGAGAGAGAGAGAGAGAGAGAGAGAGAGAGAGAGAGAGAGAGAGAGAGAGGTGATAGTAATAGTAGTAGTAGTAGTAGTAGTAGTAGTAGTAGTAGTAGTAGTAGTAGTAGTAGTAGTAGTAGTAGTAGTAGTGAGAGGAGGAGAATAATAAGTAAGGCAAAAGGAGTGAAGGAGGAGGTGGGCGGAAACACGGTGAAGGAGGAGGAGGAGGAGGAGCACCTTGTTATCCTGTGCGCTACCTATGAATCTCATATTCACAATAAAGAGAGAGAGAGAGAGAGAGAGAGAGAGAGAGAGAGAGAGAGAGAGAGAGAGAGAGAGAGAGAGAGAGAGAGAGAGAGAGAGCAAATATTACCAAAGCCTTCCTCTTATCTCCCCTTCCTACCACCCACCCCCTCCCCCTTTCCTTCCCCTCGTTCCCAGGCTACGTAACCTTCCTCCTTCTTCTACATCTTCACTCACATTTTATTTTCAACCTTTAAACAGAGGCGTTGGATCCTGTTAACCTGCCTTCTGTTACCCCGGCGATAGGCTGGGAGTGCTGGAGGGTTCGGCGCTGTACGGAATTGGCAATATTAAAATTTTTTCCCCTTTTTATTTATTTTTTTCTCCCAGTGTCGCGGGGTGAGAGTGAGTGGTTGTCCGCGCTGCCGCTAGATGGTGCTGGCGGGCGAGTATCTCATATTTTTGGGGCGTATTTGTGTATTTGTATATATTTTTTTTTTACATTGTTTTTTATTGATATGTATGTTTTTTTTTCATCTTTTTTCATTTTGTTTTAATTATGGTGATTTAGTTTCATTAAGAATGTTAGTGTTTGTATTATAAAAAACGTTGCTACTACTACTACTACTACTACTACTACTACTACTACTACTACTACTACTACTACTACCATTACTACTACTAATCACCATGGTAAGTCTAGAGTCACTTCTCCATTAGCTAAGTAGGTCCTTAAATTGATATGGGAGGGAGCTGGGACCCCTTCTCTTCCTCCCTCTTCTATTTCCCTTTCCCTCTTCCTCCTTGCCCTCTCCCTCCCTCCTCCTCTCTCTTTTTGGGTAAGTAAATCGTTTCTTACCCAGTAAATAGGTAAGTCAGGTTCCTCTGATGCCACTTGGGAGGAAAGACGCTCCTCTAATGCCTTCACTTCTTTCCTTTTTGTTTCCTCTCCTCACCTTACCTCCTCTCCTCTCCTCTCCTCCTACCCCCGATCTCTTCAACTTTCCCTGTCTTCTGCTGGTTGATCTTCCTCTCTCCCTCCCTCCTTCCCCCTTCTCTCTCCTCTCTCTTCTCCTTCCTACAACGAGGGAAATCGATAAGGAGGGAGAAAAGAAAGGTTAGGCGCCGTGGTGTGTCGGAGTGCACGGAAAGAGGCGGGCGGGCGGGCGTGTGTGTGTGTGTGTGTGTGTGTGTGTGTGTGTGTCTTACTTATAGATTCAGGCGATCACGTCATAAGGGAAGGAAGGAGAGAGTGAGGGAGTCGTCACTTCTAATGTCTCCTCCTGCCTTGGTTATAGTAAATTCCTATGATTTTTTTGTTGTACTTTCTACTTGTGGCTGAGTCTTTATAGTGAGAGAGCCTCGTGGTAATGCGTCCTGTATCATCTTATATGTTTTATGCAAAGGTATGACTCTCATCTATTGTATCC
>JAPQNM010000018.1:11542755-11550255 GCA_029783475.1 Metacarcinus magister
CGTGAAAAAGATACAACTATTCCTTTTACCTTTTCGGACGGTGATGCAAAGAAGTATAATAAATAAAAAAAAAAGTCATTATAGAAATACGTAAATCTCAAAATACATATCAATAAAACAGGAAGATATGGCTAAAAATATAAGCAAAGGGAGAGGGAGATGGAAATGACAGTGAAGAGAGAAGATGAGATACGAATAAAGGTTTAAAAAGAAAAGCGAGGAAAGGAGAACATAGTAAAATAAAACTGGATGAAAAATAGAGAAGAAGACGTAAGGAATTAATTAGATAAAGAAGAATGTGGGGAAAGAATGAATGGGAAGAAAGGAATGGGAGAAGAATGTAAGGATGGAATGAGGGAAGGAATTAAGTAATAAGCATTAGGAAGGGATGATGAAGAATAAGGGTGAGAAGCAGGAGGGAGAAAGGGTGCAAAAGAAAGAAGGAAGAAAGAAAGGAGGGAGGTAAGTAAGAAGGAAGAAGAAAATAAGTCAAAATATAAAGAACGTAGGAAAGAAGATGAATGAATGAAATATAAAAAAATAAAAAAGATAAGAACAGATCAATGAAAAAAAGAGAAGAAAGAAGAAACGTGAATGGCAAGAAAATGAAGACAAGAAAAATAAAAAAAAAACTTGGTGGACAAAGAAAAGTAAAAAAAGTTAAGAAACAAAGAAATAGAAAACTGGAAGGAAGGAACAAAGAATACTGAGAGAGAGAGAGAAAGAGAGAGAAAGATTTAATGGAGGGCGAGGAAAGAAGGTTCGAGGTAAGTTTAATCTCTAGTCCTTCACCACCCCCACCACCACCCACCACCACCACCACCACCCCCACCACCACCACCACCACCACCACGACGCTCTTAGGCGGAATGTCAACGCAAGATATGAAAGCCACACACACACACACACACACACACACACACACACACACACACACACACACACACACACACACACACAGAGGACAGTAATTACGACTCAATGCCTTCTTATCTTCCTTCCTTCCTTCCTTCCTTCCTTCCTTCCTTCCTTCCTTCCTTCCTTCCTTCATCCACTGTTCCACTTTAGGCTTAGACCAAAAAAAATTAAAATAACTGACTTTCTCCCCTTTCCCATTTTTTTTTCATTTTTGTAATTATTGTCTACAAGAGATTGAGAAGGAATTTAGTAAGTAAGTAGTAAGTAGTATGTTTAGAAGGTAGTGACTGTATCTTAATTTATCTTTTGTTTTCTCTCTCTCTCTCTCTCTCTCTCTCTCTCTCTCTCTCTCTCTCTCTCTCTCTCTCTCTCTCTCTCTCTCTCTCCTGTTAATTAGTTAAGTCAGGGGTTGCGTAATCGAACACGTGCTAAGTAATGTAGCGTCTCAGTGGAGTGTAATAAGACTTAATTCTCTCTCACACTCCCTGACTTGGACTTCGGTTTACCTTATTAATCACTTCATTTATATATTTTTCATTCAGTTATCAAGGCGATCTGCAGGAGTTTTAAAATTATATGTTCATTGTAAACTCGAAGACAATATTTCTGTTGGTTTTAAGTAATTTTATTTGATGTTTTTTTAATCATTTATCCTTATGGTTAGATTATTAATATATACATTATTTTTTTTTTTTTAATATTGCATGGAGAAGCAGGTTTTAATAATTATCGCTCAGTTGAACACGCAATTTCTAATATTACTAGTCAGGTGAACATATATATATATATATTTTTTCTTCTAATACTATCAGTGAAGTAATTAAATTTAAGTTGCTTATATTTTTTTCATCTTCTAATATCATCCAACAGCAACATATTAAAGAATCACTGTATATTATCAACGCTAAGGAGTGAGTGATATTTGGTACGTCAGAAAATAATCATTGTGGTTTTGTAAGAGTAAGAAATATAGAGAAAACTTTAGTCTTCATCTTGCTTCTGTGTATTTCTTTGACTGGTAAATTTGTCAACTCTGTCCTCGATACTAAATCATGTCTAGTCTCACACTTGCCTCTTTGTCTTTCCGATATAGTGAGGAGGAGGAGGAGGAGGAGGAGGAGGAGGAGGAGGAGGAGGCAGTCAATGTATACATAAACAAGAAAGAATTAGACAGTAGAAAATTGCGTCCCTGTCTCTCTCTCTACCAAGCTAACCTAAGACAGTCCGTATTGTCTCTATGCTTGAATTGATAATGAATAACAAAACCATGAAATAAACACAGTGTAAACGCGTCTCCCTTACGATGAAAACACAGGATTTAATTGTTAACAAGAGAAGGTCGTGTTCTGACTTACTACCAAGGACGAAGGGAGGGAGAGAGGGAAGGGAGGGAAGGAGGGAGGCAAGGTGAGAAAGAGGGCGGTCATTTTCACAGGTTCGGACAGCTATATAGCCTCGTCTAACCTGTTGTAAGGGAGTCAATCGTAGGTCCCGCGATCACATGACGCGGGAAACTGAATTAAATCATTGCCTTGAGGAAGCTTTAGAAAGAAAAATATCAAAATCAAAATATATAAAAAAACGAAACATTCCAAAAAATGAATAATATAATAATAATAAAAAAAAAAATCTAAAAAACAAAATAAAAAAAAAACCAATCTAAAAAAACAAATAATAAAAAAACGTACATTATTCCTCGTCGTCTTAAAAATTCACGCTAAATCATCCTTGTTAGAGCGAAGAAGAAGAAGAAGAAAAAAGAAGAAAGATTCGTTCGTGCCTCGACAAGACATTCTCTCCTGGTTATCGAGTTCTAAGCAAGACCGTAACAGTTCTTGAAAATAACGAAAATACACTTTAAACAAACAATCACTTTCTCAGGTAAGTTTATCAGCTTTACAAAACGACTGTGACTCATTCTACAAGCCTTGAGGGTAGGAAAGATTGAGAGAGGGAGAGAAAGTGAGAGAGACACAATAAAGAGGGAAGGGCAGGGATTGAGCACGTAAATAATCTCTCTTGGAAAAGCCTTGTCTCTTTGGCTTCAAATTGTTGGCTCAGCTCCTTACTGGCGCACGGAAATTAGTTTTGTTATTGACGCGGCCTGCCCTGAGGCGTCCAGTGTAGCAGCGACAGACCTTCCTTCCTCCCTCCCTCCCTCCTTCCACCTTCTTCCTCCTTCTCCCTTAATTCTCTTATTCATTCCTCTCCCTTCCCCCATTCCCTCTTTCTTCATACTACCCTTCTGTAATTAGTCAGTTTGTTATCAGTTTTCTTTGTTATTTCGTTTTTTTTTCTATTCTTTTTTTTCGTTGCATATTTTTTCTTATCTAGTTTTCTCTACTATTTCCGCTTCATTATCTCGGATTTTTCCATCACTCTTTTCTCTCTTTGTTTGTTATCAGTTCTCCTTTCTTCTCCTTCTTCCATTTCTTTCGTATTCTTTTTTTTTTACTCTCCCTCATTTTCTCGCTTCGTTTCATCTACTATTTCCACTTCATCACTTCTTCTAATCCATTTCTTCCTTCCTCTCCTCCTCCTCCTTCTTCTTGGCCTTATTCCCGTTCGTTCTTCCTTCCTCTTCCTATTTTCTTTCCTTTCTCACTGTCTATACTTCCTTCCTCCCCATTTCCTCTTCTTTCTTTTCATTCTCCTATCTTACCTTCTACTCCTCTATCTACTCCTCGTTCTTTCCCTTCCCTTGCCTTGCCTTCCTGCCTCCTTCCTTTCTTCCTTCCATCCTCTCCTCCTCCCCTCCTTCAATCCCTACCACCCCCACCCCCCCGCCCTCCCATGTGTCCGCGGCTGTCTGCTGGTAATGAAGTGACGCCCCCCTTCCCTGCCCCCCTACGCCCCCCTCACCCCGCTCCCCTCACAGTCCTTCTCTTCCCTGCGACTCACTACGAAAAATAAGAAGGAAAAGGAAGCTTAGCGCATCATCATTATTATTATTATTATTATTATTATTATTACTATCAGAGAGAGAGAGAGAGAGAGAGAGAGAGAGAGAGAGAGAGAGAGAGAGAGAGAGAGAGAGAGAGAGAGAGAGAGAGAGAGAGAGAGAGAGAGAGAGAGAGAGAGAGAGAGTAAATAGAACTATCTCCTCATCTGTAACTATCTCTAAGGGTTGTTACCTTAATTAGTGTAACTGGGAAGGTGCGCTCAGGTGTTAACAGGGAATGCTACTACACCTGGAGGAGGAGGAGGAGGAGGAGGAGGAGGAGGAGGAGGAGGAGGAGGAGGAGGAGGAGGAGGATATACTGATGGAATAAAAAAGGAAAGAATTGAAAAAAAGAAAAAATAGAAGAGAAAAGAGGGAGAGGAGAGGAGGAAAGAAAGGCAAGCTGAGATGGATGAAAAGGAGTGAGTGAGGGGAGAGAAGAGAGGGGAAGGAGATGAAGGATGGGGAGGGAAAAGGGGAAAGAAGGGGAGGAGAGGAGAGGAGGGAGGGGAGAGAGGGAAATGAGTGAGTGCGACGAAGAGAGAAGGACAGAAGGGGGTAAGGAAACAGGCGAAGTGAGGAGAGAGAAGGGAAAGAGGGGAAAGAAGGGGAAAGGAAGGGAGAGAGGGGATAGAAGGGGATAGAAGGAGGGAAAGGAAAAGGGGGGGGGGAGAGGGGGTGTCACTGAGAAATGAAACAACTTTAACTGTAGAGATATTTAATTAAACTTGTTATGCCAGGGCTTGGTAAATATTATTATTACACTGTATTATGAAGGATGTGTCTGTATGTCTGTATGTCTGTATGTCTGAGTGTATGTCTGAGTGTATGTATGTATGTATGTATGTATGTATGTATGTATGTATGTATTTATGTATGTATGTATGTATGTATGTCTGAGTGGATGGATAGATGGATGGGTAGATGTCTATTTTTCTGGGTGGATATGTATGTTTGTGTGTTTATTATGTATGTGTTTATTTTGTTTCTCTCTCTCTCTCTCTCTCTCTCTCTCTCTCTCTCTCTCTCTCTCTCTCTCTCTCTCTCTCTCTCTATCTCTCTTTCATGGGCCGCCATTTTGTTGATCCTCCATTGTATGTATACTGAGCAAAAATATTCACTCACTTTAAAATGATTTTCTTTATTTTCTTTATTTCCCAAACTATATACTGTTATAATTTTTTTTTTATTATGTATGCCACTCGTTTTTATTATCTTTTTCTTATTGTTTTTCCATCTTACTTCTCATCATCATCATCATCATCATCATCATCATCATTACCATTTCTATCTTACCGCATTAACACATTCTCACACCTTGCACATTTTCATCTCTTCTTCCACCTAACCTAACCTAACCTAACCTAACCTAACCTAACCTAACCTAACCTAACCTAACCTAACCTAACCTAACCTAACCTAACCTAACCTAACCTAACCTACCAACCTATCTACCACATCTATGCTTCTCC
Organism: Metacarcinus magister; assembly: GCA_029783475.1. Classification (NCBI taxonomy): domain Eukaryota; kingdom Metazoa; phylum Arthropoda; class Malacostraca; order Decapoda; family Cancridae; genus Metacarcinus; species Metacarcinus magister. Next base: position 11,548,087 of record JAPQNM010000018.1, read on the forward strand.
AAAATCCACTCCCTTCTACTCCATCAATACCTATCTACTCCACCTTCTACTACCTTCCACTACTCACTACTCCACCTTTCTTTCACCTTCCTTTTTCCTTTCCTCCCTTCCATCATCCCTCCCTCCATCTTCTTTCTCCATCTTACTACAAAACTCTAACTTTATTCTTCTTTTTTCCAAACTCTTTCCTTTCGTTATCTTCTCTTTCCTCATCAACCAGCACTCCTCCCTCTCAGTCCTCCTCTTCCTCCTCCTCCTCCTCCTCCTCCTCCTCCTCCTCCTCCTCCTCGCCTTTAACATCAGCAGCACCCACCTGTTAGCTACCTCTTCCCCTCACACACCTATCGCTAATTAATTAATTGAAACTCAAGCATTATTGTCCTCTGCGAAGGTAGGCCGATAAACCCCTATTTTCCTGCGTGTTTACCTTACCTCCTCCTGAGAGAGAGAGAGAGAGAGAGAGAGAGAGAGAGAGAGAGAGAGAGAGAGAGAGAGAGAGAGAGAGAGAGAGAGAGAGAGAGAGAGGGGGGGGGGTGTAGGGTAGGAAGAGGGGAAAGGGGGGCAGGGAGAAGATGACAAGCTAATTGGTGTCTCAGACTGGAACTAATTGGAAAGTAGACCAAGTTGTCGCTCTTCAGATCGAGGTCAGTGGAAGGTGTGTGTGTGTGTGTGTGTGTGTGTGTGTGTGTGTGTGTGTGTGTGTGTGTGTGTGTGTGTGTGTGTGTGTGTGTGTGTGTGTCTGAGGCGGAAGATGAATGAATTAATGGGAGGATGTACTCATAGATTCAGAGAGAGGGTTTAGGAGGAGGAGGAGGAGGAGGAGGAGGAGGAGGAGGAGGAGGAAGAGGAAGAAAAGGACGAGAACGACGAATAAGAGGAGGAGGAGGAAGACAAGGTTGAAGAAGAAGAAGAAGAAGAAGAAGAAGAAGAACGCAATATCGAATACGACCATAACAAGGAAGGAAATAATAGCAATACAAGCGAAAAAAAAGAATAACAACAACAACATAACAACAACAATAACAAAAAGAAAAATTCATTGTGAAAATATAGAATTAAAAAAAAAAAACTAGACATAAGAGAAAAAAATGAAATATAAAAACACACAAACAGCAAGGAGGAGTTAAAAAAAAAGAAAAAGAAAGGGAGAGGAAGAAGAAGAAAGGGAGAGGAGTAGAAAGAGGAAGGAAGAATAGCTACAGGAGGAGGAAGAAAAGAAAGAAATAAGAAGAAGAGGTATAGGAGGAGGAAGAAGAGGAGTCGAAAGAGGAAGGAAGACAAGAGTTTACATATCCCAACCCTCCTTTAGGCCTTTTATGGGATCTGATGCCCTTAGGGAGATGGAAAACAAGGGAGCATCGCTGAAGATCGAAACACAAGTGGATGCTGTTATAGGATCACTGCTACTTCGGCCTTCCTCCCTCCTTCCTTTCCTTCCTTCCTTCCTCCCTCCTTCCTTTCCTTCCTTCCTTTCGTTCCTTTCTTTCCCTCCTTCCTCCTTCTTTTCTTCCTTCCTTACTTCTTTCCTTCCTTTGCTTCCTCCCTTCCCTCATTAATTCTTTCTTTCTTCCTTTTTCCCTTCCATCCTTCCTTCCTTCTTTGCTTTATTCCTTCCTTCCTTCCTTTCCTTCCCTCCTTCCCTCCTTCCTTCCTTCCTTTCCTTCCTTCTTTAGGCCACTCTGTACTTAATTATTTAAAACATTTCTTTATACCTATGAAGAGAGAGAGAGAGAGAGAGAGAGAGAGAGAGAGAGAGAGAGAGAGAGAGAGAGAGAGAGAGAGAGAGAGAGAGAGAGAGAGAGAGAGAATATTCAATTAAGTTCATAAGGTGACCTGATTTAAGTTTGCTCAAGTTTAGCTAAAGTCGAAGCAGAAAGAAAAAGAGGAAGAAGAGAGGAAGGGGGAGAGGGACTGTTATAAAGCTTATCAGGAGTGGCAGTAAAGGTTAATTTCTCTGTTATAAAAGTTGTATTCTGATTCTGACGCAAAATCTTACAACGAGAGGGAGGGAGACTCAAAGAAAGAAAGAAAGAAAGAAAGAAAGAAAGAAAGAAAGTGAGTGGTTATCTCTCATGTTCTCTTTCACACTCCTTACACACACACACGTACACATACACACATACATACATAGACACTGGTTTCTATTTAGCTTTATTTTACCTAAGTCTT
>JAPQNM010000018.1:11560255-11570255 GCA_029783475.1 Metacarcinus magister
CCCCCTTTTTTTTTCCCGAGCTTGTAATAAATGAACCAAAAATAAAATATAAACTCTAAGGGTTTCAACAACAATAACAAAAACAACAACACTAATAATGGTAATAACAATAGCAACACCACCAGCAGCATCATCATCATCATCATTATCATCATCAGCTATAGCTACAACAACAACAACAACAACAACAACAACAACAACAACAAAAACAACAACAACAACAGCAGCAGCAGCAGCACCACCACCACCACCACCACCAGGAGTGACGTCAAATAACAAAAAAGTAATAATAATAATAATAAAAAGTTCCCTACTGTTTATCAAATCAGCTTAGGGAGGGACCCCTGACCACCCCCTCCCCCACCCACCCACCCACCCACCCACCCACCCACACACACAAAAAAAGAAAAAACTGTCATTATTAATTCCCGATGCATTTATTAGATGTTTTTGTAAGTGCTGTCGAGCGAGCGAGCGAGTGAGCGAGTGAGCGAGTGACTCTGTATTGGAACCAACATTACGAGGCGTGTCACATTAGGTCGACTCTCATAGCTGTTAATGATATGAGAATAGCCCGTGTGTGGCCAGCGGGTTTGTACACTTGGCAACTGAGCGAGCGAACCCTTCACGTCTCATTTAAATTATTGGGAGTTAGGTAATGTTGGTGAGCGGTGGTCAGTGGCTGCTGCCTTCTCATTATTTATTGAGGCGGATGAAGGACGGGAGGGAGAGGGAGAGGAAGAGGAAGGGAAGGGAAAGAGAGGATCGAAAAGGCTTGAAATGACCTGCTGATGACATTTAGAGTTCCGTTGAAAGGAGGGATTTTAATATAGCGTGATGACCTCCCCTTTCCGCCTCGTTGTAAGGTTGGACATGACGCCGGTGGGGAAGGCGATGCAGGGCGGAGATCAGGGGTCGAAAGGGCGTTTGCTAAGCCTGCTGTAAATGCGAGGCAGAACGTGAGGCCGCCCGTAAGCCGCCCCGCCGCCGCCCGCCTCTGTGAAACGCTCCACATCCGGGAACGAAAGCGAAAAAAAGGTCGTGATTGGTTAACAGGAAGTCCTCCGTCCTCCAATCACGTGGCGGCCCCGCACATCAATACCGACTTTCGTGTACCGTCCGAGCCCCGCCCACTGGCCAATCAGAACGCAGAAAAATGTAAACAGTAATGGCCGCCTTTTTCCAGATTCCATTTGAGGCGGTGGGTGGAGGGTGGAGGGTGGCGGAGGTACGATGGAGACCACGGCAACGCGCGTCACAACACACCCGCACACACCCACCCACCCTCACCCTCCACCCTCCCCCCCTGGCCCCCCTTCCCCCCCCCAACACCCCGCGGGGCCCCTCGATCGCGCTCTCCACAAATAATTCAAAAGGTAAATTTATTGACAAGTGATTATAACAGCATTCAAAATTCCCGGCGATGAATTCAATTGTTCAACAAAATGGAGAATGGCTCTGCAAACATCGATAAATGACGCACTAAGGTGTTTTTTTTTTTTCCTCTACCTTTATGTCTCTCTCTCTTTCTCTCTTTCTCTCTCTCTCTCTCCCTGTCTCTCTCTCAGCCTTCCCTAGTCGGACAGCCCTGCGACGCGCCACCACCACAATCACCACCACCACTACCACTACCACAATCACGACCACCACAATCACCACTACATCACCACCTCATCACCTCCTCACCATTAATCAGTGAAGGAAGGAGGGGAGTAACCTTACCTGTGACACACCTGACTTTCTTTCCATCACCACAACCGGTCTTCATCATTCACCTCTTCCTTCCTTCCCGCCCCTTCCCGCGTACAACCGCACCGCCGCCGCCGCCGCCACTATACCACCGCTACTACTACTGCCGCCGCCGCCACCGCCGCCGCCCTCTCCCCGCCAGGCCTGAGTCGCGGTAAGTCAACACGAGATTAATTAACACTTGTTGAGGCTGTCTCGGGGAATTGGTCACCGCGGAACACAACGAAGAGGTGAGTGATTAGAAGAAGGCGTGGCGGGGCTGGGAAAGAGACTACTACTACTACCACTACTACTACTACTACTACTACTACTACTACTACTACTACTACTACTACTACTACTACTACTACTACTACTACTACTACTACTACTACTGAATCGTCACGCTCTGGTACTATTTAATATATTTTCCATGTAACCTATCACCATCGTCACGCGGCTTGAATTCACGCAATTAATTAATGATATTCTAAATGATAAATGTTTGTCTATTTGTCTGTCTGTCTGTCCGTCTGGGTATCTGTTCTCTCTCTCTCTCTCTCTCTCTCTCTCTCTCTCTCTCTCTCTCTCTCTCTCTCTCTCTCTCTCTCTCTCTCTCGCTGTGTGTGGCGTGAAAAACACAAAATTAAGTAAACAAAAGCCATTAAGTAAGTTTCGAAGCTCAGACTCTTTTAAATTAGTGATCAGGAAAGAAATTATGCACGAGGAGGAGGAGGAGGAGGAGGCGAAAAAAAGGAGCAAGTTATTCTCCCACACTGTCAAGGAGATCTAAAATAAACACTAGAATGCTACTACTACTAATAATAATGATAATAATGATAATGGTGATGATAATGATGATAATAATGATAACAATGATAACAATGAATAGGAGATTAAATAAACTTAAACAAAAATAGATTAGTTTGTTAAGGTTGTTGTTATTTAGTGGTGTTGTATTTTACTCAATGTGTGATAATGATGATGATGATGATGATGGTGATGGACGTCCCAAAAGGTGATAGTGTGGGGCCTATGATGATTTTGTGACTTAAGGGAAACTGGACATGGGTGAAAAATAATAAAGAAAAGAATATTTATCTACACTCCCTAAATAGACGATAGTGAAAGAGTTCTAAATGGAAGACTAAAATAATGGTGTAGATATTTCTCTTATTAAAAAAAAAGTTGAATTCATAGGAAGTAAAAAATATATACAAATGGCAAATATATCAATAGTTTATATGAATTTTTGGCATAGCATAGCATAGCAAGCCTGATGATGATGATGATGATGATGATGATAATGACAATGATATAATCCCTCATTTAATTATACACTCTATCAGTTTCTTCTTTTTTATTTTTCTCCCTTCAGTACTATATATGAGATAGAAAATAAAAAATAAAAATCTAGGATCACAAAATCATCAAGGGTCCCCAACACCAGCCTAGGGGACGCCGCCTTGACGACCTTCATGCAAGTAAATGTAATGTTATAATGTTACTAACTTTACTATGTTCATCTACTTCACTCAGCCATCACTACCCTGGCTTGGGGAAGGAAGTTCAACATGCATGATACAGGTTCTTGATTGACAATTTTCTTTATTTAAACAGATGGAAGGGAAGCTGAACTAAATATGTTTGCAGATAATGTAGCAAAACAAAAAAAAAAAGGAAGGGAGAGAGAAGTTATTTCCTTCATGTTGTCTATCACGTTTGTTTCCCTAAATGTCATAATAAAATAAGGAAAATAGTTTACTTTTTACCTGTTTCCGGGAAAATCATTAATATCTCAGGATTTTTTTGTATGTTTATTTATTTTTTTTAGAGCGTAAAGATAAAATAAAAAATGATGCAAAGAATGATTCAATGTTATTGAGCTTATTAACTTTTGATATTTTTCTTAATAATAAAACTTAATCGTAAGTTTTATTTACACGTGATTAAATTCTTTATATTACATGACAGGTATGAATGATTCTTGTATGTGAATTATTGAGAGTGAGTGAGTGAGAGAGAGAGAGAGAGAGAGAGAGAGAGAGAGAGAGAGGAGAGAGAGAGAGAGAGAGAGAGAGAGAGAGAGAGGAGAGAGAGAGAGAGAGAAAAAAAGGGAATATAGACAAGATTTGATACAAGCCGTAACAACATTGTCTATAAGAAAAAAATAAAATCTAACGAAATCAAAAGCCAACGAAAAACATCAATAACATAAACAAAGATAAATAAAAAATAATAAATAAACTTTACATCACCAAAGAAACATTAATAACTATAAATGGAAATCACACACACACACACATACACACACACACACACACACACACACACACACACACACACACACACACACACACACACACACACACACACACACACACACACACACACACACACATAAAGACTAAATAATTAACAAAAGCATGCAAAGAACATACAATAATAACCACGTGCTTGATTTTTTAACGCAAGAAAGAAATAATAATAAGAAAAAATAATGTAGTGCAAGGTATTAATTATTTAAGAGTTGAAGGTCACGGTGTAGGAAGGTCACAAGATGGAGCTTAACCTTACTGACCTTATTTCCAAGTTATTGACAGAAGAACATCACCACTTTCATCATCATCACCACCACCATCCTCATCATCACCATCACCACCACAATCAGTACTACCACCATCATCACTAGTAACACCAACAAAATCATCACCACTACTGTCACCAACACCTCCATCACCACCACCACCACCACTCACCACCACTCATCACCACTACCATGACCTCCTCACCACTACACTATGCAATACTTAAACAACCACACACACACACACACACACACACACACACACACACACACACACACACACACACACACACACCACCATCTACCTTCCTCCACCACTACCACCACCACCACCACCACCACCACCACCACCACCACCACCTCCACCACCGCCCAACCTGGAATCCTCCGTTCAGAGTTCTCAAGACTCCACACTTTAGCGGAAATTCCTCACAATTAATCTCTGGGGCGAGATATTTAAAGCGATCACAGACTGAATTTTTCCCCTGATTTATCAAAAGAAGGAGACGCTTTTAGATAGTGAGTGTATAGTGCGGGTGGTGGTGGTGGTGGTGGTGGTGGTGGTGGTGGTGGTGGTGGAGGTGGTGGAGAAAGAAAGGATGGTTGAGGTGAAATAGTTGAGTGGTTTATTATTAAAGTGTGGTGGTGGTGGTGGTGGTATTGTGTTGTGTATGGTGATATGTGGTGATGACAGTGATACATTAGAGGATAATGGTGATAATGGAAGGAAAAAGAAGAGGAAATGATATAGATGATAGTGAGGAAAATTATATTATGGATAAGGATGAGGATGTGAAACAGGAGGAGGAAAAGGAGGAGGAGGTGAAGAAGGATAATCAGGAGGAGAATAAGTAAATAAATAATAATGATAATAACAATAATAACAATAATAATAATAACAATAGAAAAACAAGATATAACAAGAACAAGAAATAGATAAACAGACAGACAGACAAACAAACAGACAAACATTTATGCTGGCGCTGGTAACACTGCAATCAAGACTGAGAGAGAAGTTAGGTTGTCTTCCTTAAACAACCTTGTCTCTCCTTAATTTGATTGCCTCCTCAGATGATCCGAGTCGATTACCGTAGAGAGAGAGAGAGAGAGAGAGAGAGAGAGAGAGAGAGAGAGAGAGAGAGAGAGAGAGAGAGAGAGAGAGAGAGAGAGAGTGTGTAAGGGGTGGTTTATATATATAGACAAATAACTTTAGATTTTCAGTGTTGGATAATAACAGTAAGTATAAAACACTATTTAGAATCTCCGTTGTAAGGAAAGGAAGGATTGTTTACGAGACTGAGAAGAATGTATAAAAAAAACTTTTGTAGATATTTTTTTTTGAAGTAGAATAACGTATACAAGAAAATTTTGTAGGATACTAAAAGACAAACTGCTGTAGTGATGTTATAGAAAGACTTATAGCTTAAAAAAAAAAATCCTTTACGTACAAGAGTGATTTAAAAAAAAGTATAATGTTACAGACTTTTGTTTTGTAGAATTATAAATAGAATGGATGATTGAAACAGGGGCAGAACAGACAGTAATAACCCTACCAGACCTAACGAGGCTGTCCGTGTTAAACATTTATTATAATCCTTCGTTTAGGTATAGAGAAACGTGAATAAGGAAATTGGTTTTGAAATGCAGAATATAAAAAATTTCTAATGAATAAACTATTACTTTTTGGAAAGCTAATAGAAGTACTTTGTCATGTGAGAGAGTTGTATGTTGTAGAAAATTGTATGTTATTACTGAAGCCGTTTTCCAAGAGGCTGTGTATGGCAAAAGAACATGTATAAACTGTTGTAAATACTGTGTGTGTTGTATGAAAATGTGTTGCGTGGACCCATATGCTGTAGATGGAATAATTGTGTTCTTACTGTAGTTTGTATTGAGGTAACAGCTGTGTATGTGTTGCAGAGGAAATGACTGTGTTGTATGAGACGGTATAGATGAGTTGAAGGTAGTATATGCATGTGTAGTATATGCATAAACTAATTAATACATATGAGTTAATATACATAACAGCTTGAGTTGTAATAAGTATCTGAAGTGATGGAGAGGAAGAAATTACAGCCTTGTCATAGTCACACAAAATCGTCCTCCCTCTCTCCATCCCTCTAAGGCTGTCTGTATGCTAAGTAATCTCGCTTCTTTGCTGAAATCTAAGTTCTTCCCATAGTTCTCCCGCTGACGGGTATATCATCGCACCTCTGTTGGATCTAAGGCGAGCGTGTTTTGAGAATGAATGGTGTATAATGTTGTGTTATGTAAAGTTATGGTGTTGTTTGTACAGTGACACACACACACACACACACACACACACACACACACACACACACACACACACACACACATACACACATACGCGTTCTACTGGTCCATGTTAAAATGTTGTTCTTAGTATAAGGATGAAAACAGAGAAAGGAAAAAAATAGCAACAATACTACTACTATTACAAGTACGACTACTACTACTACTACTATTACTACTACACTACTACAACTACTACTACTAATGATAATAATAATAATAATAATAATACTTTGTTACTTAGGGGCTGGATAAAAAAGAGAGCTACTTATGTATACCCTAAAATGAAGCAAAGGAGGAGGAGGAGGAGGAGGAGGAGAGAAGAAAGGAGAGGAGAGGCAGACAGACAACACAAGGAAAACATGACAAAGGACTCTATGAATATAAGGATCATAACGTTAATATACTTTGTACAGAATATTGTATTACATTCCAATTTTTTTCCCCATTAATATCAATAATCATTATCAGCACAACGATATAAGTGTGCATGTGTGTGTAAGGAAATTGTCTCGTATGCTCTACTTGGTGAAATAACAGTAGTAGTTAATGTAGTTATAATCACGTGTTCTACTTCTTAACACAAACAAACTAATAATTGAAACCACGCCCGCCCGCCGCTGTACACTGGCCTAGAGCTAAACGTTAATTCAGTGGAGTTATTTTTCTAAGGCTTATTTTCTTATGAGTCACAGGAACATATTCTACTCTCTGGTTAACATTACTTCTTAAAAAATCACTCCTTAGAGGCTGAACCATTTACTCTCTTGTTAGCCGTCAGTTATCTTATAATATCTTACAATGTAGTCAATTAGTATTTTCTATCATCAGTCTCTCCTCGTGATATTTGTTACGTAAGGAAATTAATCAACTTTTTAGCTACTACTAAGGATGCTTCTAGTTTTATCATATCTACAGAATAAGAAGACAGACAGACAGACATTATTTCCCTGATATAGAGAAACGTACAAGCAGACAGACAGACCAAACAAGATAAACAGACAGCGATACATAAACACACACAGACGAGACCAGGTATAAAAAGCAGACAAGCACACAGGCAAACAGGCAGGCAAGCAGAAAGAGGACTCGTGTAGCAGCAGCGTGGGCGTGAGAGAGCAGGCACAAGCACATGCAAAGGGATGAAGGGGAAAAAACACGTTTGTCCTTGCATGAAGGGTCAAGTTTAGGGTCTCTTTGTAAGGGGACAGGTTGGTGCCTTATGCAAGCAAACTGGTTCCTGATTCTCGACCCCATTAAGACGGCACTCATACCTCCTTCAGGCTCCTCCTCCTTCAGGAATCTATACTCAACTCCAAGAAAACACACATACGAAGGATTGAACACCAAACACCCTACACGGAGTCCCAAAACATGAAATTTTTAGTGTTTGTCTTAGTGCTTTGAGGGATCTTTTGGGGGTGTGTGTGTGTGTTTGTGTGTGTGTGTGCATGCCTTTATGTGTGTGTGTGTGCATGTGTGTGTACCTCTCCCACACGTCATGCATTGGCCTTGTGCTTGCAGGACTGGTTATGTACCTGTTCAACGCAACTGGTTTTGTGTGAAAGTATGAGTGGGAGCGATGAGTGCTTTCGAGGGAGGAGGAGGAGGAGGAGGAGGAGGAGGAGGAGGAGGAGGAGGAGGAGGAGGAGGAGGAGGAAGAGAAAGGAGAAGAATGAAAGAGGTAGAGAAAAATTATAATCATAAGAGCTGAAGGAAGGGGAAGAATAGAAGATGATGATGGTGGTAGCAGTGGTGGTGGTGGTGGTGGTGGTGGTGGTGGTGGTGGTGGTGGTGGTGGTGGTGGTGGTGGTGGAAGACTATAAGTGGACAGAAAGCTTCTTATTAATTTTTAGTTTCCTTGAGTGTCATGATTAAGTGGTTTGTCTGTCTGTCTGTCTGTCTGTTTGTATGTCTTTCTCTCTGCTTGTAGGTCTGTCTGTTTGTCTGTTTTCTTCACTTACTAAATAAAATAATAAAAGATAAAACAAAAACTAAGCTAAGAATTATCTGATACAATAATACTATAAGTTCTACTAAATGAAATATAATATAATATAAATGAATGTATCCTTCCCTCGCCGTCTATCCGATGCAGTTATTGACAAACTACTGAGACTCAAAAAATAGATAAATAAATAAATAAATAAATAAATAAATAAATAAGTTGACTAGAATAATAAAAAAGGACAATGTAATTATCTTTTTTTTCCCTTAACTTTATTTCCTTTCATGAAGAGACCAAAAAAAAGTGTGTAAAGTCAATTGATTAATTATTCATTATATATATATGAAGAAGAAAAAAACAAAATTCAATAAGTAAAATAGCGAGACAATTAGAAAAGAAATGCGAATAATACGGGAGATAAATTAATTTATATCATTTATACTCAAGGATCTTACGTAAAGGAAGATGACGTAGAGATGCAAAGGATATAAGAAAGAGAGAGAGAAAGAGAAAGAGATAATAAGAAAGAAAGAAAATAAAAAGAGCAAGAAGAAAAAAACATTAAATTCTATGCAATTTCTCCTTTTTTCTTTATTTTTTCCTCTTTTTTTCCTCTTTTTTGCACAACATCCGCCATTATAGAAAAAAAAGTTTGGTCCACGGTGTTTAAAATGTCGTGATTTGTCGTCTGGGATCAATAACAAGAGGAGGAGGAGGAGGAGGAGGAGGAGGAGGAGGAGGAGGAGGAGGAGGAGGAGGAGGAGGTAAGCCTACACACTTTCTTTTTTTTTTGTGTGAGGGGAGAGAAGTAATGGCATTTCAGAGACGAGTACTAACAAGGAGGGAGGAGACGGAGGAAAGAATTGGAGGAAAGAACATAAAGAGAGAACTGGAGAGAAGGATTGGAGAGTAAATTTGTAGGAAAGATGATTTGGAGGAAAAGAATTGGAGGTAAAAGATTGAAGGAAAGAACTAGAGGGAAGATTTGGAGGAAAGAATTGAAGGGAAAAGCTAGAAGGAAAATCTGGAGGGAAGATTTGGAGTGAAAAAAAAAAAAGTGGAGAGAAAATTTGGAGAGAAAGATCATAAAACAGAAAAATTAAATTAAATTAGAAAATCAGACTAAATAAAAAAATAAAAAAACCTAGACACACACACACACACACACACACACACACACACACACACACACACACACACACACACACACACACACACACACACACACACACACACACACACTTATGAAGAGAAAGAGAGAAAGAGAAAGAGAGAGAGAGAAAAAAAAAGTATTGCCAAAATCATGAAGCATACAATAAAAAAAAAATATATAGTGTTGCTTACAAAATGGCTGAATGCTGAGGGAGGGGAGGGGAAAGGGGGGGGGAGAGAAGGGGAGAGAGGGGGGGAGGGGAGTGGTCAGA
>JAPQNM010000018.1:11575255-11577755 GCA_029783475.1 Metacarcinus magister
GTGGTGGTGAAGACGTAGAAGACGAGAAGAAGAAGCATTGAGAAGCATAAGAAGAAGGAGAGGAAGAGGAAAATAGGAAGGATAAAGAAGAACAAAAAAGAGGTTTAAGATGGCGAAGAAAAGAGAGTTAGGGAAAGAAGATAAATGATGAAAAACAGAGAAAAAGAGAGAAAGAGCATGAGAGCGAGAGAGACGAAGGAAAGAAGGAAGGAAGGAAGGAAGGAAGAAGGAAGGAAGGAAGGGAGGGAAGAAGGGAGGCTGCCCAGCAATACAGAGTAGATGGGAGATATTTTTTGCGTGGTGTGCATGGATGGGCAAAATGTATGGTTGGATATGGTAATGATGGCAACACGCACCGCCCTACTCTACCCCCTTCCCTCTCTCTCTTATTCAACTTTCCATTGCCTTCTTCCTTCCCTACTGCCCAGCCCTGCCCAGCCCTGCCCAGCCCTGCCCAGCCCAGCCCAGCCCTGTCCGTCACTTAACCCCCTACCTCCTACCCCCTACCGCCACCACCACCTCTTCTTCCCTACCTCATAACCCTACACACCACACCACATCTCCTTATTCTCTCTCCTCACTCACTCACTCACACCCGCGTCTGAATGAGGCTCCGATGCCCTGACTGACAGCTGCTAACGCCAAGGCTCTCTCCCTAACAGTACTACAGAACAGAACGACAGAACAATACTACAAAACAGCACTACAGAACAATACTACAGAACAACCCTCCTACGATACAACACTCCTACAATATCTCTCTCATATGGTACTGCAAAGTGATAATGGTAAGATGATGATGATGATGATGATGATGATGATAAGGTAAGGTAAAGCTATTATAGTCGGTATATTAGATAATTAGTGTAGGAGTATGTGATGATAATAGTGGTAATATGAAAGTTTAATGCGATACTTGTGGGATTTCTTTTAAATATTGTAATGGTAAAGTGAAGTAAGAAATATATGAGTCGCAGTATAGTATATATATAAGAGAAAAAAAAGGTTAAAATGTTCAAGTTTGGAAGAAATTATTTTGAGTAATGATGGAAATAAAAAAAAAAAAGTATAGATGAAAGGAAAATAATAATGATAAAAAGAAAGTGTCACTACGAAGAATAGTTAATCAGTCTATAACATACAGAAAATAAGAATGAAAAAAGATTAAAGGAAAGAGAGAGAGAGAGAGAGAGAGAGAGAGAGAGAGAGAGAGAGAGAGAGAGAGAGAGAGAGAGAGAGAGAGAGAGAGAGAGAGAGAGAGAGAGAGAGAGAGAGAGAGAGAGAGAGAGAGAGAGAGAGAGAGAGAGAGATACTTGAAAGAATACAAGGGAACATCTAAGAAACTGTGACAAGAATATAAATAAAAGCGAAACATGTTGAAAGGAAGAAGGAGAATAATGTTGGAGGAGGAGGAGGAGGAAGAGGCGGAAGAGGAAAAGGAGGAGGAGGAGGAGGAGGAGGAGGCCAGTCACGTGTTCTGAGCATAATTAAAAGAACAGACAGACTCATTTGCATATATTCCGAAAGAAAGTTTGTCTCTTTCTCTCTCTCTCTCTCTCTCTCTCTCTCTCTCTCTCTCTCTCTCTCTCTCTCTCTCTCTCTCTCTCTCTCTTTCTCTCTCTCTATAAAGGAGTGATATTCTTCTTGCTTAAAGTTGCACATCTGATGACCGAGTGAAAATTAAGGAGAAAATTAGACACAAAAAAGAAGAAAAGAAACGTCACTGATGAAATATATAGAAATCAAGAGAGAGAGAGAGAGAGAGAGAGAGAGAGAGAGAGAGAGAGAGAGAGAGAGAGAGAGAGAGAGAGAGAGAGAGAGAGAGAGAGAGAGAGAGAGAGAGAGAGAGAGAGAGAGAGACAAACCAAACACAATAACAAACAAACAAACAAACAAACAAACAAAACAAAACAAAACAAAATCTAAGTTATACCAGATAGAAACAAAACAAACTTAATGACTGACTGACTGACGAGAGGGAGGGAAGGAGGAAAAGTTAAAAGTTAAAAGTTACTGGGAGGAAATTTTCTAATCTGAGCACAACACGCGAGGAAACTAAGGTAATAGTGTTGTTGTGAAGAAGGAAAATTGATGGCACTAATTTTCCTCCGTCAAGTTTCCCTGTGGTGGTGGTGGTGGTGGTGGTGGTGGTGGTGGTGGTGGTGGTGGGCGGCGGGGCGGGACTCCAAACAGGCACACGAATTATTTTTTCTATTTAATTTAAGAAGCCAAAGTTGAGAAGTTTGTGGTAATTTCCTTCTGTGTGATGGTGGAAAGTTTTCTTTTTTTCCATCTTTCTCTCTCTCTCTCTCTCTCTCTCTCTCTCTCTCTCTCTCTCTCTCTCTCTCTCTCTCTCTCTCTCTCTCTCTCTCTCTCTCAGGGAATAGGAGGAGAAAGGAGGGAAGGAAGGAAGGGAAGGGATGAGAGGAGAATTAGATAAACGTGTAGCAATCAATAAATAAAAAAAAATATATAATTTGACATCATAAGTATTGATTAA
>JAPQNM010000018.1:11587755-11590255 GCA_029783475.1 Metacarcinus magister
ACCTAACCTAACCTAACCTAACCTAACCTAACCTAACTTATATTTTGTTACTTAAATTTCATCCTTAATCTCCGTTTGTTTTAAATATATTAAGTGTAGTAAATTTCCTAGAATACGATGTGGTTCTTCTTTCTTCTTCTCCGTCTCTTACCTGTTCAATTAACCTAACTAATATTACTCTTCAGGTTAAATAATGCCTCGACGAATATACTTTTCCTTGAATCCTAAATGTTTTTCCAATATATACTAACTACACATCAACAAAAACATTCATTCCTCACGCATTCCCGTCCTATGACTATCAACTAACTAACTTTTCCTAACCTAACCTAACCTTCTAAGTCTGTATACACTTGTCTTCCTCTTCTTTTTCTCTTACTTTCTCACCGCCGCCCACTCAACCACATCACATTTAGGCCTCTCCCTCTCCCCCTCTCTCTCTATCTCTCTCTACACCACCACCATCACCACCACCATCACCACCACCATCACCCGCCATCCACCAACATCCAGCAGCACTTAGCCAGATAAACAAAGAGCATATATATATAAATTTTCCAGTTTCCGGTGGTCGTAGTCGGCTATAAAATACAACCAAATGAAAAATGTGATCTAAGTGGTCGTATTTTTGGTGCCGTAGTTCCGGTGTACACAAGGAAGGTTGTTGGTATACACACACACACACACACACACACACACACACACACACGCACGTACACGTACACACACACACACACGTACGTACATATAGAGTCAAAGATTAATTTAGCTATTTCGTCTTCCTTTGTCTATAAATATGTTTTATCTACTACCCTTCTTACGTCTCCATTAAAAAATCTTACCCAATCTTTATCTCTCTCTCTCTCTCTCTCTCTCTCTCTCTCTCTCTCTCTCTCTCTCTCTCTCTCTCTCTCTCTCTCTCTCTCTCCACCGTACCTTTCCTCAACACCTTCATTAACGGAGGTGATTCTTAGACACAAACATCCGGAGGCAGGTGAAATAATTAATGGGATTCCACTCTACTATGCTATTATATATTATTTCTTTGTGTTAATATTTTTTCCTTTGTTTAAATCTGACTCAGGTTTATATTTGTAATGCTTTGATATACTTGCAGTGAAGCTCTTGGATGGAGGGAGGATATACATACATACATACATATATACATACATACATATATACATACATACACACATGCACACACACACACACACAGGTCCGGAAAATCAGTGGGTCTTGGCGTTATAACAAATAATGACAAAGACACTTATCTACGGTAGGACAGAAGCCATTAAGGTGATGGGCGGTAAATGAGGGTGTGTGTGTGTGTGTGTGTGTGTGTGTGTGTGTGTGTGTGTGTGTGTGTGTGTGTGTGTGTGTGTGTGTGTGTGTGTGTGTGTGTGTGTGTGTGTGTGTGTGTGTGTGTGTGTGTGTGTGTGTGTGCAATAGTTTCACGCACGGTAGTAATGGAATCTTCATCTGAACAAAGGAAAACTAATAATTCCCACAAGATTATAATCAACAAAAATATGAAACTCATCTAATAACGAATAAACACACATCCATAAAAAAAAATTTATAACTTATACACAAACATAATAATAATAATAATAATAATAATAAAAAATAATAATAATAATATATAGTTCAATCCAGATGAAAAACAAGACAGTAAATAATATACTTCTCCCCACAGAATACAAATAAAAAACTGTGATATATACTTATACATACAAAAAAAACCTTGCGATAGGGAATTAAGTATACACAAATAGATCATAAAAAACACCTGGCAGATTAAACAAAGTAATGCACTTTTGATTTCTTCTTTCTAGTGTAGGAGTGACGGAAGGTCTAATAATAATCTCCCTCAGTACCCCATCAAGAAGCACCAATTTTCTGTATCACCATTAATCATTATAATGACCATCCATTTTCTACGCACTTCCCTTTCGTGCTCTGGGTAACAATTTTATGAGTTACTTCTTCTCTACTACTACCAACGTGTTTAAATATGGGCATAGAGAGAGAGAGGTTAAGCAAGTAATTTACCTTAACTTCTTCTTCACCAATTGCCGGAGAGAGCATCAAACAATTAGAAGAGAAAGTGAAAAGAAAGAAAAAATACAACGAGTGAGTGAGCCAGCGCGCCTACCCAGCCTCTCATCGCTATACTTTTTGAACGTAAACTCGCACAAAATGTTACCCAATTTACGCCGATAATTTCCTACGTTTCCCAAGGCTTCCGCGATGTTACGAGACTGCCTGATGATAACCCAGTGCCACCTAGATTACTGTGGGGGTAGTGGGTAGTGTGGGTGGTAGTGGGTGTGGTGTGGGTGGTGGTGGGGGACGTGGTGAGGATGTAAGGGTAGGATGGAAAGGACAAAGAGACGTGAGTGAGGGCAATGAGGGTGAAGAGGTGAACAAAATTAGGAGGAAGAGAATGAAAAGGAGGAAATGAAGGAGGAGGAGTGAGGAGGAGGAGGAGGAGGAGGAG
>JAPQNM010000018.1:11595255-11600255 GCA_029783475.1 Metacarcinus magister
TTTATCGCTAATTTCTTCTAAGTTAGGGATTACAATTTGAAATATTAGTTTTAAATAAGAAAAAAATGTAAAAAAAAAAAGAAAGAAATAATACTGAATAATTAAGAAAAATTATGAAGATCTTGAAATAGGGTTGAAATATTTTATCTTTACTGCTAATTTTTTCTAAGTGAGTGTTTACCTGTGTGTTGGTCCTAATTAGATGCCACACAGGTGTCATCAGTCCGCCTCCACAGGTAGCAAAAGGATTACCTGAGGGAGAGAATGGAATTGATTTTTAGTTAAGAGTTGTAAGTAATGTAAATGTCTGTATGTCTGTGTGTCTTGTTGTAGTTATTCTTGATTTGTATGTATGTGTGTGTGTCTCTCTCTCTCTCTCTCTCTCTCTCTCTCTCTCTCTCTCTCTCTCTCTCTCTCTCTCTCTCTCTCTCTCTCTCTCTCTTCCCCCTCGCTAAGCCCAAGATAAACAGGGCGACAAATGCTCAACTTAGAGATTACGTGACCAGAATTTAATGTTTTTTTTTTATTTTATGACTTTTTTTTCTCTCTCTCACTTTTACTCTCTCGCTCTCTTCATTCCTTCATCCGATTCGCTTCTCTATTGATTAGGTAACACGATATTTTGACAGAGATTCGATGCATATAATACGATGGGGAGAGAGAGAGAGAGAGAGAGAGAGAGAGAGAGAGAGAGAGAGAGAGAGAGAGAGAGAGAGAGAGAGAGAGAGAGAGAGAGAGAGAGTTTAATTATAATTATTTAGTATGAATGTGCATTGAAAAAAATATAAATAAACTGAAAATAAAAAATAATGTATAATTAGATAAATGAATATATGATAAATAGAAATAATTTTGCAGAATATTTAGAAAAAAATATCAGGAATTAAAACCAATATATTTTTTCAGAGCAACAAGAATTAAAAAAAAGGAAAACAATAAGAAAAAAATACAAAGAAGGAATAAAAAAAAAGAGAAGAAAATGAGAAAATTATAATAAAGAAAAACGTGATTAAAAGAGAGAGAGAGAGAGAGAGAGAGAGAGAGAGAGAGAGAGAGAGAGAGAGAGAGAGAGAGAGAGAGAGAGAGAGAGAGAGAGAGAGAGAGAGATTACAAACCTTCATAATTCTGTCACCCTCTCTATCTCACATTTTCTCTCACACCCTCTATCTCTATCTCTCTATCACTCTCCTTTACCCAATCACACATTATCTCTCTCTCTCTCTCTCTCTCTCTCTCTCTCTCTCTCTCTCTCTCTCTCTCTCTCTCTCTCTCTCTCTCTCTCTCTCTCTCTGCAATCACATCACAAGTTATTCTTAAATTCATAACTAATACTTATCACACAATTACATAACAGCCTTGGATACGCGATCCTTTCTCTAACTAGACAGCAAATACTTTAAGGAATCCAACCCTGTTTATGGCGGATTCAAACCCCTGTTATTTATGATCTGTCAGAGCGATGAATGGAGCTCTTTGATGCTAGTCGGCGGAAGGCTCAGAGGAAGGTAGGGAGGAGGAGGAGGAGGAGGAGGAGGAGGAGGAGGAGGAGGAGGAGGAGGAGGAGGAGGAGGAGGAGGAGGAGGAGGAGGAGGAGGAGGAGGAGGAGGAGGAGGGGGAGGGATAGAGGAGGAGGCACATACTTTTTTATTGAATTGTATGAAGAGAGATGTTATTTGGTCCCGTTATGATTATGATGATGATGATGATGATGATGATGATGATGATGATGATGATGATAGTGGTGGTGGTAGTAATGGTGGTGGTGGTAGTAGTGGTATATTTGGCTTTATTGATTAATATATATTGTTTTTGGTTTGGTTTTCTTATGGTGGTAAATGATGATTATGATGATGACGGAATATATCTAAGAAAATGATGATAACAATGATAATAATAATAATAAGATTAGAAAAAAGAGTGTATGAACGAGACACCACATAAGATAAATGAAAAAAAAAAATTGAATGATAAAAAAAAAGACGGAAGAAAGCAAGAAAGCAAAATATTACTAAAAAATAACTGATAAATAAATAATTCCATTATGAAAATAAAATAAAAAAAAATATTATAAACTAAAAATGAATAAGAATAAAACAAAACAAACATATACACTGAAATCAAGTATGAAACAGAAAACGAGAGGAACAAATCTTAATAAAAATGAGAGAGAGAGAGAGAGAGAGAGAGAGAGAGAGAGAGAGAGAGAGAGAGAGAGAGAGAGAGAGAGAGAGAGGAAGGGAGAGAGAGAGAGTATGAGAGGAAGGGTAAGGGGGGGAGGGGGATCATTACATTCAAAACCCAAGCGTTAGCAGGCAGCCTTTCAGTGGGTCGGTACGGCTGGGATACTTTGCATATTTGTACTGGCAAAGGGTTACGGGCGGTGCTGAGTGTAGGGGAGGAGACACGAGGGAGGGAGGGAAAGGGGGGGAAGGGAAGGGAGGGTAAAGGGAGGGAAAGGGAGGGTAAAGGGTTAGGTCCAAGTCCAAAGGGGAATATCCAGTTGTTTGTAGTACCCATTGGAGAAGGACGGAACAAGACTCTACTCCAGTTACTCCTTCTACTTCTACTTCTACTTCTACTTCTACTTCTACTACTTCTTCTTTCAGTTGTGTGTTGTCGTCCTCTCTCTCTCTCTCTCTCCGTCTCAGGTATGTTACATCTCGTTTATATACTTAGATTATGTGTTTTTTTTATATCTATTTATTATGTTTGTGTGTGTGTGTGTGTGTGTGTGTGTGTGTGTGTGTGTGTGTGTGTGTGTGTGTGTGTGTGTTCGTAGAATGTGTGATTTTAGTGTTGTTTTTCGTGTAAATTTGTATGGTGTCACGTGGCATAGACCGTAAGTAAGTGTTGTTGTTGTTGTTGTTATTTTATTTGTTATTTTTCCATTTATTTATTTATTTTCTTCGATGTGATAATTATATGTGTATGCACGTGGTGTGTGCCTGTGTGTGTGTGTGTGTGTGTGTGTGTGTGTGTGTGTGTGTGTGTGTGTGTGTGTGTGTGTGTGTGTGTGTATGTATGTATGTGTGTGTGTGTGTGTTTCTAATCTCATACAAACACATACATCATTGCCTCCACACACATACATACACACACACACACACCCCAACACCATCCCCAACAAACCCCACACACACACGCACACACAAACTTCACTACATCAAAATCTTAGCTCCCTTCTGGCCTCTCCCGCTGGAGGGTCGCAGAGGAGACTACGAGAAGGATATAATGTTAAGGTCGAGACGCACGACTCTGCTGGACCTGCGATCAAGGGTGCGGCGCTGCGGGAACTCTTTGAAGGCTGTTAGGGACGAGTGGTGACCTGGTTGGAGCCCCAATTTCCACTGCCCCGCTGGCTCTGACGAACGGCTGACTACACCCTCTCAAAAAATTGTGTTCGGTGATCAAATCAAGGAGGAGGAGGAGGAGGAGGAGGAGGAGGAGGAGGAGGAGGAGGAGGAGGAGGAGGAGGAGGAGGAAGGAATGGAGGAGAGAGGACAGGATTGAAGATGTAAGACGAGTGTGTGGAGATATGAAATTTGAATGTCTGTCTGTGTGTGTGTGTGTGTGTGTGTGTGTGTGTGTGTGTGTGTGTGTGTGTGTGTGTGTGTGTGTGTATGGGTGTGTGTGTGTTTGTTTTTGTGTGTCTGTATGTATGTACATATGTTTTTCTCCTTTTTCTATCCTCTCTTTCTTTTTTTCTCTCTTTCTCTTTCTTTCTTTTTCTCTTACTTTCTCTTTATTCTCTTTTTCTCTCCATTCATCTCTGTGTATCTATCTATCTATCTATCAACCTTGGTATTTATTTACTTATCTATATGTATGTGTATCTACAATTTCTTTCACACTCAAACGTTAACTTTCTACCTTTATTGTTCTATAGCAAAAAGTTGAGCCAATAAGTATGTACTATAAGCATTATTTAGTAGTAACTTCTGTGTGAATAATACTACAGTCACTTTCAAACCTCCTTAATATATATAATAACAACGTCAATTTCAGTAAGAGAGAGAAAAAAAAAGATATATTAAACACTACACCAATAACCATCAATTTACCCTAATTTCCCATCAACACAAGAAAGCAATCCTCACTTATGACTTCAAACCCCAAGAATATAACTCACGCCTTATAATTATACCGTTGCTAGGAACCATTACCTAAGTTACCTATATAATTCCTATCCATAGAAAACGTAAGACCCTCTCTGGCCTCCACCAAGCATCCCCCACCATCTTGTCGCTCCTCTAGTGCCGCCCCTCAGATGTCTCCATGGCAACGGCGGTGACTCGGCGATGAGGGGAGGAGGGGAGGAAGGAAGGGAGGAAGGGAGGGGTAACGAAGAGAGCAAAAGGAGCGAAATTACAGAAGAAAATTGAAACGCCACCACAGCTCTGAAAACCACGACCTAACCTGGAATTATCAGCCTCCTCCTCCTCCTCCTCCTCCTCCTCCTCTCTCCTCTTCCTCCTCCTCCTCCTCCTCCGCATCTACGACAGCCTACTTGAGATAAGGTGAGATGTCCTGTTTTTTTTAGTATACAAATTTGAGAGATAAATAAGAAAGATAGAAAGTGAGTTATCTTGAATCGTATATAAATATGTATTTAAAGAAAGTCCTTTGGGAATGTATCAATCAGTTATTTTAAGTTTGAGGTGAAGGAGAAACATTAAATATTCAATGTGTTTAACTATCATTACTAAGGATCTAAACCCACAAGACGTGATCAATGAGGATGGAAGGATGGATAGATAGATTGATGGAAGGATAGATGGATAAAAGGATACAAGGATAGAAGGATGGATGAAAAAAAATGCGCTTCCTAAATCCTCTTGCTTTTTTTTAGATGTACACACACACACACACACACACACACACACACACACACACACACACACACACACACACACACACACACACTCTCTCTCAAACAAAATTTTATCCAAGAAAAAAATATTATAAGCACCTTTTTCATAATTCAGTTGTAGTCGACCATT
>JAPQNM010000018.1:11605255-11607755 GCA_029783475.1 Metacarcinus magister
TTCTTTATTGGTGACGATAAAAAAAAAGAAGTTTGTATGTATTCAGCATATTAATATAAATACTTCACTTTTCATAATAGAAATAATAATAATAGTAATATTGATAATAATAATAATAATAATAATAATAATAATAATAATAATAATAATAATAACAACAATAATAATAAATCAGCAATAATGTTACTACTTAATGCAAGAAATTCGAAAAAAATAAAACACAAAGACGTCCAATTCAAAAATACAATATCAACAACAACAAAAAATCAATAGACACAAAAATACTAATATAATTCTGTATTTACCTATCGATTTACCTACTACTTCTACTACTACTACTACTACTACTACTACTACTACTACTACTACTACTACTACTACTACTACCTATTTATACATACATCTATCTATCCTACCACACACACACACACACACACACACACACACACACACACACACACACACACACACACACTCCCTCAATCAGGATGGCTTGGGAAGGCAGGTCTGCTATCAATGTATGCAGATGAGAGTTTTTTTCCTCCCTCTTTCCCTCCCTCCTTCCCTCCCTCCCTCCCTTCCTTCCCTCCCTCCCTTCCCTTCCTTCCCTTCCTTCGTGGTTCTGCTCTCAGCTTCTATTCCTTCCTACTTTCCTCCTCTCTCTCTCTCTCTCTCTCTCTCTCTCTCTCTCTCTCTCTCTCTCTCTCTCTCTCTCTCTCTCTCTCTCTCTCTCTCTCATCTCCTCTGTAGTCAATCTTTCCCTCTCATTTTCCTCTCCCTTCCATGCCTGTTTCCCTCCCCTCTTCTTCCCTCTCCCTCTCTCCCCTCTTTCTCTCTCTCTCTCTCTCTCTCTCTCTCTCTCTCTCTCTCTCTCTCTCTCTCTCTCTCTCTCTCTCTCTCTCTCTCTCTCTCTCTCCTATTCTCTCTTCCTCTATACATTCTTTAAGTCTCCTTTGTATATGCAGATTCTATATACATAAAATAGCCTTTATCTTCCTTCATTTCCTCCCCTTTCCTTCCTTCCTTCCTTCCTTCTTTCTTTCTATTCTTCTATACTTGCCTTTTCTCCCCTTTCAATTTACTTTCTCCTTATTGTTTCCTTCCTCCATATCCTTTTCAATAGTCTCTCCTATGTCCTTCTTTCTTTCCTTGCCTTTTTTTCCTTCCTTCCTTGCTTGATTTCACTTCCTATTTATTCTCTTCAATTCTACTTTCCACCACCACCACCACTACTACCTTCCTACACCTTTCCTTCCTTCCTTCCTTACTTCCTTTCCATACATACTTCTCTACCTCTCTTTCCCTTCCTTCTTTCCTACCCTCCTACCCTCCTACCCTCCTACCCTCCTTCCTTCCTTCCTTCCTTCCTCTACCCTCCTACCATCCTACCCCTTTTAGCCTTCATGGGAACCAGTAATTGTTATGAGAAACCGCTTTGTGCCTACGTATGCAAATCAGAGGCGCCCTTGGTGGAGGTAGGAAGTGTAGGTGATCACACGGCACCCCCCTCCTACCCCTGCCCCCCCTCTTCGCCCCCCCTACACGCAAATGAAGGGGTAGGGGGGTAGGGAGAGAGAGAGAGAGAGAGAGAGAGGAGAAGGCATGTGAGACTTATTTTTATCCATTCTTTTGCTATGTAGTATGTGGATTAATGATTTTTTAAAATTTATATTTATGCTTTTTTTTTGTTATGTGTGTTGTGTGCGTGTGTGTGTGTGTGTGAGAGAGAGAGAGAGAGAGAGAGAGAGAGAGAGAGAGAGAGAGAGAGAGAGAGAGAGAGAGAGAGAGAGAGAGAGAGAGAGAGAGAGTATAGGAAGACTATCAATTAATTTTGGTAATCGATTTCATATGGTGATATCAGATGTCATGGAGGAAGAGGAGGAGGAGGAAGGAGGAGGAGGAGAGGAGGAGGAAGGAAGAGACAATTATTCACTATCGAGGAATGATGATAGAAATAATAATAACAATTATAACAATAATAAAAGTAATAATAGTAATAATAACAATACTAATACTAATACTAATAATTTCTTCAACGACGTTCACTTAATGTAACTAAAAATAGCCAAAAAAAAAACCAACTTTAATAATAATACAAGATTATTTTACACCTTAAATTCTTTCTCTCAATCCTTTTATATTAACAATGAATAAAAATTAAATAATACCTAAGAAAGTTGAGAATATTATTTAATACACTTCTTGTTTAGTTTTAGCTTTCATTATTTCCCCACCTCTCTCTCTCTCTCTCTCTCTCTCTCTCTCTCTCTCTCTCTCTCTCTCTCTCTCTCTCTCTCTCTCTCGCAACACAATGACTCGGGCGGGGGTAAGGAGAGAGAGAGAGAGAGAGAGAGAGAGAGAGAGAGAGAGAGAGAGAGAGAGAGAGAGAGAGAGAGAGAGAGAGAGAGAACGGGGGGGGGCGAGCATTGTGTGTCTCTGCCTTTCACCCTTTGGCCTATTTTCCTCCTTTCCTCCTCATAGTTAGAAAGGGGGCAACCGG